>JANBQC010000235.1:0-40202 GCA_027576995.1 Dimargaris cristalligena
CTGGTCAGGGGCAGGGGTGCATCACAGTCAAGGGTATAAAATATAATAATAGAAAAAACAATATAATAATGAAAATGAAGGAAAAATGACCATACTTGTCAGGGGCAGGGGCAGGGGCAGGGGCTCATTCACTCGTCAGGGGTGTACTTCCAATAAGTGCGAAAAATAAATTAAAAATAAAAGTAGGTAAAAAATGTGGTAAGTTCACTACAAGTATCCTTCCTTTAGGACCTCCCTCTGGAGTTGTCCCTACATATATATTACTAGGCCCCATTGGGACCAGTTAGATGGCTTAGCTTATTCTTACCCCTTAGTTTACCCTAATAAACTCTATATATGCTCACTCCCCCTTATATTGACTAATAAGTGTACCTACTGTACATTACTTATATATACCTGCTATAGCTATTATTATATAGTACTATACCCCATACCTAATACTAGTAGTCTACCTGGCTAAGCCTAAGCCCTGCCAACTATTAAATGCCTATCCTTAGGACTCTTAACAGACTAAGAGTAGTTAACCTAGGTGATATTAACTAAAGAAAGTGAAGAAAGGGTATTGAGTGGAAAAATATAATGCTAAAAGTATTTTAATAATTGTATTACCAATTATGTGCAATTATCCATGTTTTATTTTGGGCCAACAGTGGGTAACTGATTTAAGATTAAAAAATAAATAAAACTAGTAAATAGGTAGGCAGTAATTCTGAATCTGAGGGAATACACTCATATTTATAATCTACAAAATCCTTGGACAATACTATAAAATATATAATTTGGTTAGATCCATAGTGGATTACCTAATGCAATTAAAAATATTTGATGATTGTCATTATATTATTTATTATATGGCTTTAAATTTAGGAGTAGGGCCTTAAAGATCATAGGATACCCTCCTCTAGTAAAAAAACATACCATGTATTAAGATATAATATTAAGTTATCTAAGGCTAATGGCCGAATTATGGCGTAAAAAGCTAGCTGAACAATATCTATATAGATTCACCAATTAGACCAGGCAACCATGATATTCAGCACGCGGGAATCGATCGATTAGACCAGGCCATTGTACAATGAACCGATCAACTAAGGGGTAAAGCAAACGACCAGTAAGGGATAAACTTTTGACGCGGGCAAATGACTCTACATAAATAATTGACGGAGCCTTCAGGCTAAAAACCTAGAGATATTGTAATACCAAAAAAAAATGGGGAGGAGTGGGACGGGGGTGATATAAGGCGGCACACAATATGCCAGTGGAGAAAGACGCTGTGATTAATGGACGTGTTGTGTAACCAAATAAGGAGGTATTTAAGACGCGAGGGTAGAGTAAATGATGGTACATGTTGGCGTATTTCAAAAATAGGTTCTGTAACTTACTTGGAGTAGGAGACAACTGGTAACTAAAGGTACACAGCTGCCGGGGCCATTGGTAAGCAACTATATATTATATGAGAAAAGTATTCCCCGCCACCCCACATAAAGCCATTAGAAAACAATGGTGGCATCGATGAATATATATATGTGTATGTAATACTGGTTTAGAATACATACTAAATGAGAACCTGTATTGATTGGAGGCTGGATAATTATTTCGACCAGCAACGAATGTAACTACCAACATCCGTGTGGTCCTGAAATTATATTCGGCAATGGCTACCTACTAGGTCGGGGGTTTTCTGGTAAAGAAGGGGGAAGGCAGTATAGAACGTGCGAGCTACTGATACAGGGGTGGAGAGCCACGTCTGCCCCACTTCCCGACTCCGCGGGATCGTTTCAATTGTATACTGGACAACCGCAAATAGATGTTACGCCGACATATATATAGAGAGAGAAAAAGAGAGAGAGGGAAGAAATTGCATAATATTAAGGTTTGTTTTAGGACTATATCAAAATTGAGATGTCGAGACGATTAAGTAATAATTTAGGGTAGATAGTTTAAAGCCAAACATATACCCAACTTACGCTTGAATCGGCTTGATTTAATTGGGCTTCAAAATTCCGAGCCTTATCGGCACTAGCCCGGTCGGTATCCGTAACGAAGTACGTCCGGCGACGATATATATTTTGGTAATCTAACCACCGTATAAGACGAAGCATTTCAGCGGTATGTCCACCTATTCGCCCCCCACCAACATATATATATATAATTATTTACAATCCGGGAAATATATAGAGAGCATAATACAATTAACCAATAAGCTATACTATCACTGAATGGTGGTGGTGGGGCTCTTAGCACTTGGACAGAACGGCCTTCGGCATAGGCATTCGCGAGATGGTCGAGGCCGGAAATGACCAATGCGGTTTAGGCGGCCAGCACCAGCCTGGGTCCTTCTCCCACCCATCCCTTACCTGAACCTAGAACGATGCCCAGGGTAATAATGGGCGCCGAAGACGAATCCACTGGTTTACCAACAGTGGGTTGGCCATTTAGGGGCTGGACCGGTCGGGGCGGACGGAAATAGGGCACGACGGCATGAACTCGCCAGGCGAATGCGGTGACCAATGCCAAAAAGATGGTGAACAATAAAGCGAACATGTATATATATATATATATATATATTAAAATGGGAGATGAGCTACATGTAAGTGGTGCGTAACTTCAATAAAAATGCAAACCCTACTATTCTTCCCCTTTGAAGCCCTGCCTTCGTTTAACCATTGTGGAAGGCTGTAAGTTTAAATGTTGATGGAATACATGCCTGTGGGGAAATTGGGGGTTTTGGGGCCACTGCTTGTGGAGAAAACCACCCACCTGTCCACCATATCCCATTCACCAGGCATCGAGCCAGCAGTCAACCCACTATTACTAAATCAAGTCAAGTTGGACTAGCCCCTCCCTCACAAGTGGAAGCTAATCAGCTATATCGGCCCGTAAATACTGGCATTTTTGCCAATGACCGTCCTCATTGAATGGTCTTGAAAGTCACTTGAGACCCACGGAATGCTTTAGCCTGGAAGAACTCTTTATTAATAGTGTTGTAGCGGAGGTGGGCGTCTTAGCCACTGCTAATCAGGCAGTCCATTTTAGGCACCAGGCACCACAGCGTATTTTTACAACCATGAAGAATTATTATAGTGTCCACCCAAATCAAGGGGGTCTCCAACACGGTAATAGCAGCGAAGTATAAGAGGAGGAGGAGCGAAGATATCGAAGGAGTGATAAAACAAAAAATACAAGAAAAGCGCGGGCGAAGAGAGGGTGGGTGATGGACTAGATAATACAGATAAAGATGGTAAGATGGGAGGGAGAAAAGGGGAAGAATGCATGCAGGTAAATGTAGGGCGGAGATATGACGGAGAAGAGATAATCATCAGTCGCACCGCGGTCAAGTGATTTGGAGATGTCCAAAAGCGACACTACAAAAGAAAAGGGGGTGATATAATCGGGGAACCCCGGTGAAAGACTCCCGAATATAAAAAAGTATACGGTAAAGGCGGGGCCACTCCGCTTCTGTTTCCTAGTGTTATCGATAAATAAGAGGGAATGGGGTTCGTCGAGGGGATAGATCCCCCTGCTCCGCCTCCGTGCGATCAATGGAAGCGCAGGCTAACTGGCGAGGGTTTAGACCAGGTTATATCCGGCCACGATGGAAGAACACCAGCTGGCAATGTCGCGGATGTTGCAGATAATGTCCTCGGCGTGCTCCGCAAACGAGTAGTCCTCTGGGATTAAATCCAGCAGGGGAACGGGGACTTTAACCGGCTCGGGGGACTCGAACGGGGCGGCGAGAGACGTAATATCGGACCACGGGCCCCGTCCACTCCACCACTGGGGCATGTATTCGCCCAGCCAGGACACCAGCGTGGCCGAATGGGCCATCACAGGGAGGGTGGGGGCGGAGGCCCGCCGGATGGGGGGTTCCCTCCGATCGAACGGCGACCGGGAGGAGTAGCCGCTGCCCACTAACCAGGGCCGACGGTTAGACTCCACTCGCCCAGGGTCAGATTTGAGAACAGTGGGCTCCAGACGGACAATCGTGGTACAGTGGGACCGACGTCGCTTGCGGCGCGGGACCGAGGGATCGACGAGCAAAGGGACTAGGCTGGACTGTGCCAGTTCACTAGTGGCCCCACTCATCCCACGTGGACGAAGGGCGTAGACGGGTGGTTTGCCCTCAGAGGTATGGTAGTTGTCGGTGTCGTCTTCGTCGTCATTTTCAGGGTCGCTCCAACCGTCCAGCCCCTCAGGGGGAGGGAGCAGAGCCATACACTGTTCTACGGTAGACTTGAACCGCAGGCGGGGTTTGAGGGCACCCCCTTCCGAAGCCAATGACGTGTCACTGGGGCTGCGGACCAGGGTTTCGGTAGAGTCGGCAAAGGACCCCGTATCGGCAATATCCAACAGGCTGGCATTACAAGAGGCCGGGGACCGGTAGAGAGAGGGTGAATTGAGATACGGCCGGGGCGAGGTGGGTCCAGTGTCGGCCCGGAACCAGTCGGCGGGGCCGCGTCGTTTCAGGGCCGGCTTCAGGCCGGACGGGGAGGTGGGAAGGTGTAGGGCGGTTGGTGACAAGGAGGAGGAGGCCGTGGGCACCCAGGTGTAGAGGGGCCCGTACAGCCAGGTTACGTCACTATCCTTGAGCCAATTGAGGGATTCAGGACGGACGGTCGGAAGGTTATTGCGGGTCTTGGCCCAGACGCGCCAAGAGGCGTTTTCTAGCCGATAGCCGTTGAGTAGCGAGCACTTCTGACGGGTCACGGCCTTCCACGACTCCGCTAGCTCGTCTAGATTCCAAGTATGGGCCAGGTAGTCGACGCAGTAGCTGGAGGAGGGGTGGGAATGGCCGTCTTGGGCAAGCAGCAGGTGTTCTACCGTGGGAGGGGGAGGGACGTCAGGCAGCATGGTGGCATGGGGACCCAATAGGCAAGAGGGAATACTGAGGGGAAACAGTAATAAAAAATAGGCAATGAAAAGATAAGGCAAAAAAAAGCAAGGGCGCCCAGAAAAGAGGAGAGCTATTATATGGACAAGTCCGGTTAAGCAGAGGAGACAGGCCAAGGGTTAAAATACAGTCAGCGAACAACGACCGAAAAGAGAAGGAGGGAGAGTTAGTGGATTTTACCACGGTTATTAAAGAACAAGAGAAGCCCAGGCAGGCGAGGGAGGGGGAAGATAAAGCCCAAAATGGAAAGAAGAGAGGGAAGACTGTTAAGCTGCCCCTCCTATCTATCTACACAGACGAGGTGAGGTAGTCAATTTAGTTCGATAGGGAAGGAGGAACTAAGTAAGAAAACACACGCTCACTGGTGGAAAATGGTACATGGGGGCTATACTGCCAGTCGTACAAGGTAAGAGACGAGGTCAGTAAATTGGCCCTCTTCACACGCACAATTGATAAGGTGCTGCGATAACGGTACACAAGGAAAGCCAGTAGGGGGGAACTGACGGAATCACGTAGGCGAAACCGAGGCAACGGGTAGAGTCAGATTCAGGCTGTGAAACAGGGTGTAGCTTATTTGCTGCTCAATTCAATTCGTTGGGGCGAGGCAGACTGGCAATAGATAATAGACGGGTGGAATGAATTAGCGAGTGGCAATGGTTGGTTTTAAAGTCAGGGGAGTTCAAAGTACTATGATATCAATAGAGTAAACGCACGGAAAGCGACATAGCGAGAGTGAACGACTAAGAGGCAGCCGACTGGGAGGGGGCCGTAGGGGACTTTTTATAGGGGACGGGGCAGTGAGTTCAGCGTTGTATGCGCATTGAAAGACCAGTAATTGCGCCATCTGGGAAAATGACCAGGGAAAAGGGGGGGACCCTACTATAAAGGTGGCCTAAACGAATCAACTACCAAAACAGGGTCGGAAGGGGGCGGAGAACCCCCAGCCAATTGGCTGCAGACAAATAAGAGGGGGGGGGCTTTAGAGTGGGGGAGGGCAAAGAGGAGGAGGAGGGACTGCGCTAACTCCAAGGAGATAGGGGATATATCATCCTCTCCCCTCTATTTTAACGACGGCCCCCCGTGCCCATGCAGCTACCTGCAACGGAATGGCCGAGTGGACTGCTTTCTACTTTCTACTCTCTCATTAATCAGCCCCAGACGCGGTTTATCTTCCACATCATTGGCCTTCCTCCGCTTACCTTTGGTCCACAATTAACTGTTCTTGCGAAACGGCTGAAACACTTTAATACCCCAGGGAACAAGGTAGATGGATGTGTCGTGTCAACCAGGGGGGTTGATAAACAGGCGAGTAGACCGCTTCCACCATCGCTGGCAATAGCCGTGGTCCTGAATGGCCTCTTCTCCACAAGTCCCACTACCGGATCGTAGACCGTGCCCCACCGCAAGGGGAGAGAAATGGTCCTGCGCTCCCTCCCGTTTAAGGGGAATGTCTCCCCTTTCCTCCGAGCCCTTTTTTACTCGCCAGTCCACTCGGGGCACTGCACTGTCGAGGCCCCTGGCTAACCACATACGGATATATCTATCTACGTTATCGGCCACTCCGCAGGTCCAAACGAAGTTGAATGGCCCCACACCTTTGGGGCATAATACTAGTCTGGGGAATATGGCAAGAGGAAGTCGCCTCTTTTCTAATCTACACTCATCCAAAGGAAAGAAATGTGTCGGGGCTTAATTAATCAGTCGGCGGGGCCCTGGCCCTTGAACCGAGATACCCACGAACCGAACCAGCTGATTCAATCGATCTATTTTTCCATTGGCGACGTGTGGCCTTTTGAGCAGCGAGTGTTCCTGTGATAGGAATCAGCGAAAATTAACCCCGAATCCTTTACGCAAATCCTGAAAGCACCCGCTTCCAAACCTTACGTCAGCAATATTTATCAAGGAAAGTCGTAGTAAGGGACAGACCGAACCCGTTCTCACCCGCTGCAGCACGGTAGTCATTAATGTTTGATAAGGTAGAAACTGATCTTTCCTCCTGATAAATGTAGCGGGATTACAAACCACTAGGCTCCGCTTCTTTAATCCCCCCCCCTTCCCGCCCACTCATCCCCCCAGACCAACTGAGGTGAAGTAGAGTTTTATTTAAAGTGAATCTAAGGCCGGCGACCTTTTGGTCATAATTGGCCATCCACACCCAGACCAACTCAAAGCACTGCAGATTCGGATATGCCCGCCACGTTTACCCCCGTCCATTGCCTACGTTGGAACATGCCAGTCACACAACCCTACTTTGATCATCACTAATAGGACTGCCACTCGCCAGCCGTATTTTAAGACCCGTTTTTTCTTCACGGGTTAAGCGGGACAAGTCGTCGAATAAAAGGCGCGGTAACCAAGTAGTGTCAATTTTACCCACCACTGGCGTACCCTTTCAACATTGATTGGTCGAATCTTGGGTAAGGCCAAATACACAATCCCTCACGCCAAGGATTTGGTAGCAAGGGGGCTCTTCAATTGGTGGTATCCCCATGGTGTCAGCCTAACAGGTGCAGAAAAGACGCCGGCCAACTGGTCAGTTTTATTTTTATACAGACCAAGGTAGTCCAAGGCTAACCCCGTCTGTCCTATTAAAAAGGAAGGTCTGGTTCGTGCGACTTGTGTTGGTTGGAATTAATGGCATTCGCCATATCGCAACGACCACCTCTTTTCACATCATAGAGAAAGTGAGAGAGGGAGTGTGTGTGTGTGTTACAAGGGGGGGGATTACGCATGTTCTACTCCCTAAACAGTGTGCGAATTAGTTGGTCGCACGGTAACCAGACCAGAAGATACCCAAAGGAGAACTAAAGGCAGTTCTAGTGACAACGGGCTATACAGTTGCGGGGGACCCCGCCGGCGTGTGGGAACGAAGGAAAGGTGGAGCCCACGGAAATAGACTAGTAATCACCGGGATACTAGTCTTATGCAGTATCATACATCACATCTAACCCAAATCGGCTAACGCCTTCATCCCTTACGCACCAGTGGACTCGACAACCCTCGAAACCACATTAGTTCATTACTGGTCTCAGCCCGTAAATAATAATAAATCTACGCGAGGTCCACTTTAACCTCCTAACCATACCCCATCCCCTTTTGCAATCGCCTGTTAGGGGATAGTCACCCGGTCCAAGGGTCATCTAGAGTACCCGGGTAGGAGTGTTGGTTCATTAATCAACAAAGTAAGATATCGGAGGGGTATTGTTCTCGAGAGCCCCTGCGGCGAACACGGCGTATCTGACCGCAACTGGCATTGCTGTAATCGCTTTAAATAGAAGGCCTACCTATTTGATTGTACGACGCCCTCGTTACATCCATCCCCCCCGAAGGAAAATGGCCTTTTCGGACGAATATCAAACTAGCCAGAGTTAAAATGCTGTGCCGTAAATGCCACAGCTGGTGTGATTGGGAATCACCGCCACTAGACGCCTCTTATCCCATATTGGTCCTACATGAAAAAAAAAACAAACTAATATCCGGTAAAATAGTTAGAAATATAATAATGTGGGGATTTGAGAATCAGCAGCACCATCTTAGTGATTTAGAACTTAACTTATATGGTTTGAAGAGGAGATAACCTGCAACTGAAAGTTCGTTTACCCAGCCACTGCCGGCCAGTAGAAGTATACCAGTAAATACCGCGGACCAGTTCTTTCTCTTCGAATCATATCGACTGGGCCATTTTTTCCGCCTTTTCAAGGACCCCCGAGTTTACGACTGGCGGCTAGCCTATCATATATATATATATATATATATATAGCTACTGGCTTATATACGTCAATCATCTTGAGTATCCAGCCGGTTTCAACCAAAGAGCGAGCCTGCCTCGTTTTGGGTTTGGCCTTTCCCGACCAGCATCTATTGGTACACCCATTTTCGAGAAAGAGGGTGTGTTTCTTTGACTGCTGGGATAAAAAATGGGAGAAATGGGTAACAATATCCTCTCGACTCGGTCCTTTGTACGCCAGTCGCGGCCAAGAAAATGATAAAGAAATGGTGCGGATGAATTCGTGAACAAAAAGGGAATACTTCTACCTAACTGGAGCACCACGCCTCCCCAAGGTCCCCCGATTCCACTTGTCAGGGCTGACCAGGATTCTCCGATACCATCGGCCTATAGGGGGGGGTACCTTAGAAAGGCAAGCCCTCCCCCTTCCTGCATTTCTCCCTCCCAAAAACGATGGGTTGAAAGTGGGACCCTTCAATAAAGCGAGAAGGAGGAGGAAAGGGTTGGGCAAACCGAACGTTCAGCACATTATTGGTAAAATGACACGTGTAAATTATAATATGGGTGAAATTTAAACCAGCTGTATAAGGTTTTACATAATACGTGTATGGACAAATATATGTGAGAATATCTTTTAACCAGTAATATTGGCCTCATCCAATGGATTTTTCGTTATACAGCCTGAATGAACTTCTCCCATATACTATTTGGCAGATGTAGGTCTTGAAACGCACCACGGTCAGTTTTGTTCTACTGGTCCTGGCTTTCTCCCTGCGATATATTTGTCCACCGGTGCTAAAAATAGTGCGGTGGATAGGAAATCAGTATACTAAACCGCTGCAGCAAGTCATGTAGGAAGGTCAACAATCGCAAAGTGATTCCGATTCAGTAAACAGTCGTGTGGGGGTACCCATCGTGTTATGGTTCTTTCACTAGACGGCCCCTTGCCCGATAAACCTTGATCCGGTGGACCTTGCCAGTTCTCGGAAACAACAAGGCCTTGTACCTTGACTTCTTTGGCAACCGCGTACTGAACGTCCCCCCTTCTTCAGCAACTAAACCTCCATATCGGTAGAACCTTTCTTTCCGCAACTCTTCCCAACTGCATCACCATATTCACAAATGGCCCACCCTCTTCTATTCAAGGAAGTGGACAAGGACCCACAGGACCAACGAAGGAAGTAAACAATCCGCCGTAATTGGGGACCGGTTTAAGGTTTAATCTAGCCATTCCCGTTCCCGTGCCCTCCCGTTTGTGGACCCTCGCAGCTACATCGCAGTAGTGGGTTGGTTGTATTCCAAAAATGGGATCATGCATCAGTGAATAGCGGGGGCCGTATAGTATACTCAGGTCGACGCTACGAGTACCATTGTAAGCCACCCACCGGGTGAAACGAAGACCTTCGTGGTTCTGCTGCATCATTCAGCCGGGAGTATTAGGCTATTCGTATTGGTAAGTGTACAATGCTAACTAAATACCCAGTCTCCTGATGGATTGTTTCCAATGGTACATCTTCCACTACTCAGTCTACTCCTCTGGCAAATGCCTCAGTTTTTTCATATAGCCATGATATTTACCGCACCCTTCTAGGGCTACCCCAACTTGGACTGCAACTCAATCAATAGTAAACTGGCACCAATGAGGAGGCAGACCCATTGTTGATGCTGTAGGCGCCGTAAATAATCCAACGGGGGATTGGTACCAGTAGTCTACCGTTAAACTCCGATTAGCCAGCAATGAACCACCCCCCCTCCATTGTAAGATTCATTCCGGTGTTTACTCCACGCATGATTTCCAACCCAGCCTCACTGAGAAATGATTTCCAACCCAGCCTCACTGAGAAATAATCTACCCGGCTGGCTCGTGAAAAGTTTAGTTTGGGAACAGTAGACCAAGTGCATTAGCTACTTTCCCATTACCACCACTGCGGAGAGGTAGAGTGTGTATCGCTCACTCAGCACACTGCGCTTTGATCATCGATGGGATGAACCGAGTCTATGATTTCACCAATGCAAGTACGGTATTGTTAGATTCCTAGTCATCGGCTGCCGCATTAAGGCCGTGTAAACGGGAGGGATAGCACGTTCCACCATGCGTTCCTTCACACTCGCCCACTTTCAGCCCATGACTGTGTACCACTACTCTCCCATTGATGTAATCGACGTAATGTGAAATGGGTTTTTTAGTTAGAGTCAACATACTAATTTAGTCCTCTAGGAAAATATGTAACAGGATGCGGAGTACAGGGGTTGGGAAGGGTTATACAAGTCGAATAAATAGCCATAGACAGTTAATGTAGAACAGGGGATCTACTCCCTAGAACATGCTACATTTTGACAGACCGGATGATCAAGTGGGTATCCACTTGAGTAAAGACATGGGTGGCTATACTGATGGTATTATTAGGGTTAGGATACCACCATCATTTAGACCCCATCTTAGCTTATCAGTATACACACGATTCAACCAAAGTATAGGCATGCGCATGGCGACCGCGCCGTTCCTATGTATCCGTATCGGCCGCATCAAACTTGGGCAAGGTCATGGGCTCCTTGACTGCGATACGTCGTGCCCTCCCCCCCCCACTCTGTGCTTCATCCATCTGATATGAAACTAATCCTACGCCTATCCATCGATAATCAAGCCTGGATTTACTTTGGGCAACTAAGCTTTCAATAGGTCTTCAAAATACCACACAAGGCGATCATCATCCCTTCCCCGTTTTAGTAACTAAAGCAATTGAGGAGGAATTTCACTGTGTGTGTGTCCCACCCCCTACTTCTCCCCACCCTCATTACAACTGTCACTCTTATATGTGCCCATATAGATGTACTACATCACTCCAAAGTCATGGAGGTAGCCAAATGAGTTCGGCAACTGGGAATGTCTGTATATATTCTAGGCTCTCAACCTCACTGAGTGAGCATGCGGTCAAATAAATCCACTAATAAGTCAAAGAGGGTGGTGGATAAAAGGGGGTTGGGGGTTACTCCGATCCTTTTTTATATATATATCCGTATCTGGTCTATTCAATGGAACCCCCTTTTACTCAACTATTAATATTGGGGGATAGTGGCTACTCCGCCCGAAACGATTCATCAGTGCCCGATCAACGGGGCTGATAAGTGGCTAGATAAGCATCCCGAATCCGGGTCCCTGAGATCCATTGGCCCACACCACCAACCGAAAAATTACATTTCTTCGATCCACGCCGATTCGAGAATGCCGAAAGCCATTGTGCGTCTTCCGGTATGTTCCGTCAATGGTTCTCCTTCCACTGTTCCCTATAATATACCCACCCTCCCCTTTTCACCTCGCCCATGAAGGTGTTAAACGCAATTAAGGGGGGGGTCTGAGACACCAAGCTTCTGCTACTATAACGGGTGGATACATACACCGTGGTTGGTATAAATGTGGGCACCCCCAATACTATTTATAAAAGTAAATATATACTAAATATGGTGGTGCGTGCGACTAAAATTAAATGGAAGCCCTGAGGGATATTCAACCACTAATGAGTGCTTCCACTCCCATTATTGGTGACGGGTAGTCCCTCTCTAAATAAAGGCACTATGTTCCCACCAGTTGTTTCCATCAAGCCCCCAAGGGATAGGATTAGAAACCACCATCAACTCTACGACTTACCAAATGCTATATTTAATATTACGGCATTTTGATGGTTTAGCACCCTAGCATCCTCGCCTCCCCCTCTCAGATCCCCGAAAGCCATTGCCGAATCACGTGCCTCGAAGTAGACCATGTTGGATTAATGGGAGTTGGCGAGTGGTGGAGAGGAAGGGTGCGGGAGTGGGATTTACAACACTATTTTTGCCCACTACCCTTAGTAGACCGAATGGACTCATGTCAACACTCGTTGCTTATGTTATTTCTTCCATTTTGAATCCCGCCCAAAAAACCTCGAGCGCATTGCCTCCCAATCAAGCTACTTCGTTGACCCATTTGAAGTGTTCAAACACCCCTTTACCACTTATTAACCCCGCCACGATGGATAACCCACACTTCAAACAGCAAATGAAGTTACTTGAGCGCATTCGGGATAACGTGGTAAGCCTTGCTGAGTCGAGTTACCCTATCCTCCTGGGTTGGTAACCTAGCCCATACTGCATAACACCCCCCCCCCAATAGTCTGGCAAGTTATCATTGAATAATCGCCGTGTTTGAGAATGAGTACAAATGCACCCAAGCCCCAAGTCTGAACTAACGGGCTCTGTTTATACGGTATTGTTACAATGTATCATGGGCTTGTAGGATAAAATGAACCAAGTCCTCACCGACGTCAACGATAAGCTCCAAGGTATCAATGACTTTAACAATGACTTGGTTATGTTTTGGCAAATCTGGAGTAAATACGAACAAAACGCCAACTTCCATCTCTCCATCCACCAACAACAATCGAACCGGGACCGGTCTCGGGAGATTTCGTAAATACCTGTATATCCACCATCGTTCCACATTCTTATTTATTACTCGGCCATATCCTCTATATTTCTACCCAAACAAGCGCCTATTTCTCGTTTATCCAATTATACATTTTATTGTTTATTACACTCATCTAAAATTTGTAGTTTAATGGTAAAAGCCGTCTAGTGGGAAGCATTGCCAACACGTCGTGTTTAGGTAGCATCCGATTGAAGAGGCAATTAATGGCCATTGTCTAAAAAGCGAAGGGGATGAGAGGCCAGCCAAAATAAAAAACCACCAAAAAAGCGAGTACCGCAATGGGCAGGTAAAATTACATGAGGGCGCAATTGGTGTTGTGGCGCGTGTGACCCTGCTGCACTCCACCGGGTATATTATGAGTAGCCGCCCACTCGTTGATAATTTCGTGAAACATCACATCAACATTAACCCCCGTTTTAGCCGATGTTTCGTACGCTCCCGCAATTTCACAGCCCATACAAAATTCCCGCAGGGCATCGAGGTAGCCCTTACGGTGGTGGCGGACGAGCCGACTGTAGTAGTGGTCGAGCTCGGGATTACTGACGGCTAAACTGAGTAATGGTAGTGGTAGTGGTGGTAGATTGGCCTGGGCAAGGGATTGCGGGAGGAATTTGGAACTGGAGATCGTACGTCTTCGCCGACTTAACGGGGGTTCGGCTAAACGGGGACCCGGGGGAAGGGGTCCGGTTGACGTATTAGGGGGCAGCGGCGATTCAACAGCCGAATCACACCGCGTGAGTGGGGTTACATGGTACGAGGTAATGTCAATGGACGGACGGTCGTTTCGTAGGCCGCAGAGGTAGATGAGGCAGGCTGGCGCCGTGGCCCGTAGTTCGGTAATGAGGAGTGGTATCCGGAATAGGGTATCATTGTTCGCTAAATCGTAACAGATTATCGCGGCAAAGGCCGTGTTGTTGTTAAGGCGGGTTTTGTTTCCATGACTATCGGACAGCACAATCATCGGATTAGAGACATAGGAGATAGAGTAAGGAGAGGAGGGTGAGTTGCCGGAGTTAGTTGATAATAGGTCGATTAGCCTTAGCCACGCAATTTAATGTTGGCAAAAAGAAGAGGATGCCCTAGGGACTGCGAGGGGGCAAGTTACCCGCTGCTCGTCTTAATGCTTACACTGTATGGGCGTTGATATCCTAAAAGCATTGCATATTAGCATCAAATTGTGTATTGTTGGGTGTAGCGTATGCGTTAGTTACAGGTGATATGGGACCTTACAAGGGGTATAAATTGAAATACACGGGGTGCATGTTAGTTATCTTATAGAATATCCTTACCCAGAGTCGAAGTAAAATCCGGCGAGGTTTGAAGTCGAGTTCTTTAGTACACGCCGTAATGCCATTGGGTACCGAATGGTCCTGGGGGATATTCTACAGGGTAGGCAATGGGCAAGGCCAAGTAAGGAGTCAAATGGGACCGTTAGAAGCCAGCCTGGACCAAGTCTACCAAAGTACAGGGTCCCCATCCAGTTCATTATTACGGCCAGGCCTGCCTGGCAAAACGAGTCGATGCATGCTCTACGGTGCTTACCGGGTCGCCGGAGTCTTGGAACTGGCGATTGACAAAGCGGTGGATGAGGGACGACTTGCCGATTCGGGGGTCGCCGATGAGGACGACGTTTATTTGGGGTTGGGTCATGGTTCCCAATGCGATGGACTAAATAGGGAGGGAATGCAACGAACTCGATAAGTATAAACAGGAATGGCGGGCTTCGAAGCGCTCGAGTATATAATTCAAAAGCCCAATGCGCGGAAGAGAGGTGTGGGGGAGGCGAAAGATGCCGAGTTGAGTACGGCCACAAGAAAATATAGTCTTAAGTGATGTAGACACGCACCTGCCTCTAGTGAATTCAAAAAGTAGTAATATTGGTGGATATAGGGTCAAATATCCTGCAGTATATATAGAGGCCTTCTCGCGGTTAGGCAGTAACTACCCTAAGTTCGTTGGTTATAATTTTAAACACAATGTCGTCATAAATGGGATCCGATGCGAAGTACAATACCCGCAACCAATTAATTTGGGCTAGAATTGTTGAAGGAAATATCAGTAAAGCGGGGCAAGTGGCTCAATAATTAATGAATAATTGTTTGGGGAGCAGCAAACGATAAGTATATTTATATACTTGCCTGCCTTTTCCAATTCTTACTTCGCTAGCTGCACTGCAGGTGGATTATGATGTAGTCAATACATATCGGACCAACTGACTTGGGCACCAGGGGCCTCCTTCACAATGACCCACCAGATTGAGGCAATTTGCCAGCGAGGTCATTGTCGCCAACGGAATAGGAATGGGGGAGAAATCGTGGTGAAAAAAAAATGGCTTCCTCAGATTATCCGTGATGACGGAGGGTTTTTTCATACTGCATGGCATGCACTCCATACACATGGCCGTATTCATTCACCGATTTTGTCGCATTCTCTGGTCATCCCGGCAGTGTCGTAATCGATTCAGGAGTGTTCGTCAAAGGTCGTCTTAGGGGTGTAGATTGGTATTGTTTAATGCGCGGTGTGCTCCCAGGTACCTGGATAGCGGAGTGCCCACCAATCCACCCTGACAATTCCTCCGTTCGGAGACCTCTCTGGCCGTCATTCATTTCGTCGTCCCATTTCTCTAAAAATAACTCACCAGGCTTAGTCCCCCCCTCCCTTCCACACCTTTGGGCTGCAATCTTTCGGCTGGGTTAGGGTTAGAGTAACAGTGTATGTTCTCCTGAATGGCCTTGCTTGCATTGACTGACAACTCCTCTCGTACATTTTGTGTAATACAACACTCCAGAAAAACGTCTATGAAAAAACTCCAATCTATCCCTTATCCGACTCGCCTGGTCTCGGAACTCATTGCAGATGCCTATAAGTAGAGAATCGCCGATCCATTCACAATATATAATGTGGGCTAACAGAAGAGGGAGGGAGGAGGGGGGGTATACAGTGGCATCTCAAAGCCTACAGATTGACCGGGGTTTATCCGTCCAATTTCCTAGTAGCAAGTAAAGCACAGTTGTCTAAATATCGTGCACCTCCTGATGGTGTGGCCCGATATAAAACTATTATTAAAGTGCACTTGCAGAAATGAGTAGTTCTTCTCTATTTTAAAATTTCCCAAGAACAATAGTATGGACTAAATCAGCTTTTCATTTGGCAACCCGTATCTGGGATTAATTTCCCCGATATTTTAATAATAAGGATCGATTATATCCACAAAGTTTAGCAAGGCCAGGCGCTGTTTTATTACCCCAAAGGTACCGATAAATTTTCCTGAAGGTTAGGCCGACATTCAACATCAACTACATAATGATATACCAACGGGGCAAAGCTCTTGACCCGTTCGACATGTAGTACCGAAACCATCCATGACGAAGCCGTTTTCCAGTGCGCCAGTAATTGGCCTAGGCGTGACCGAAGGTGGTCCAGCCATTCTGCCAGCTCGTCGGCGCGCGCATTCGTATGCACATGGAGAATCCCTCCTTCGGTCCGGAGGGCCCGTACGGCTAGGGGCCAGCCTGCCTCGGACGACGGCAATAAGCCCAAATTAACATGGTGGGCCACCTTCTCGTAATGGTGAACGTGGGCCGCATTATCCCCAGGGTAGATGATCAATCGAGGAGATTCCCCCTTCAGAAAAGCGGAGGAGGGGGCGGGCACCGGAGGGTTCCCGTGAATTCGGTAGGATAGGTGGCTGGCCCGGGCCCCGCGCCGCAAACCTTCCACGCTCCAGGGGTTGAGTTCGCAGGCGTGTACGGTCGCCGCCCCGGCGTGAAGGAGGTAGGGTAGGGTAAAGTAACCCACGCCGGCGTACAGGTCCACCACCACCTGGTGGGGGAGACACCGGTAGTGGGGTGACTGGGCCACTCGGAGCTTTTCGGATATATTACCGGGGCAAAACATCGTATGGATCGGCGCCCAATGGTAAATAACCTGATTCTGCTTAGCCTGGGCCCAGAAGGCCTGTTCAAAGTCGGTGGTATCTAGGCTGTCATCTTCCGGAAGCAAGGGGGCTGAGGAGTAGCAGCCGCTACCGATACTACCACCAGTATCTTTCGAAGCCAGGCTTGGTGTAGTCTCGTTCAATTCAGTTTGCTTTTGGGCATGTACTGGTGAAGGGATCGGTATCTCTGAAGTACCTAGTTCGTACCGGGACGAGTTTCGCCAATTGCCCCAGTCGCCAAATAACACATCAATAATAGGTCGTCGCATGACATCGTTCACCGGGATGGGTGCTTTACGGGCCAAATGAGAGGCCCCTAGTAATTCGGCTACGGCTGCGAAGAATACATCCGAGGCGGTTGCTGATACTGAGGAGGCCGCATACTTTTGCCCATCTATTAGATCAGCTAGAACCGTAATATTTAACAAAGAGGACCAGGTGTCGGACCGGAACGCATCTTCGGGAAAGAGAACAAAATTCGTATATTTTTCCCATTTGGCCGGGACGCTCTGAAGCAAGGCGGTTTCCTCCTGGGGAGATATGTCCACACCCAATTCGCCCGGTTGGAGAGGCGTTCGACCCAAGCTCACCAATATCCGGGCTAGGCTCTGAAGTTGGACAAAGGGCTTAGTCACCAACGACTGTTTCGGTATGCTAGTTAGTCGAGCCAGAGTCCCGCGAAAATCGGGAGGTGGACTACTATCCGAACCCGAATCAACTAGTGCCAGTCGAAGGTCAGTGACCCATGGTAACCACTCGGCGGGCAAAAAGAATCCACCCGAGGAGCTGGGGTCAGCCTGTCCGATCTCGTATTTCTTGCTAGATAGTTCGACCTGGCCGATGATATTTAAAGGGCTGGGAGATTGGTTGATGTCAGTTTCGAGTTGAGTCGGGGGAACGGTTCCGGTTCGTAGGGGAATAAGCAGCGTCGACCCTACTTTGGTGACACTGCGGGTTTTATCGCGCCAGGCGTGTTGGTCGGTACTATCCTTGATAAACTTAGCCAGTCGAGTGGGAACCTGAAGGTACCATTGCGCACCGGGAAATGCCGCTGAATCCATACTGCAGCGACTAATGGTTGGGTGTTCTATAGCGTTGGAATGCGATAAGGATACGCCTGTCGGGGAAGACCCAGAGGCGGAGGTAGTGGTAGTGACTAGCGGATGAAATTAGAACAATCAGTGGGGGAGGGCAATCCAAAAAAACAATAGTTTGAGATGGTCGAGGGGCTCGATTAGCCCGAAAACAGCGTGGACAGCTAATGGTATCGAAAGGGAGGAGCCAGAGGCATTCCAGATTCTGTACTACAACTGGCATAGCCGAGCACATTAGGTGGTTCCCCAGGCTCAGGAAACCGCCAATAGCCCACTAATAGAAGGTTCAATGTCGGGTCAGTTCAATCAGCTGAATGGCGGTGGTCTTGTGGTAGGACTTCACATGGAGCTCGGCACTCGCCAAGGACGGCTACACCTCCACTGCTCATCCTTGTATATCCCCCTACTTTTCATGACTCCTTTCTCTGGCAATTGAAATGGCATATTTTGTAAACCATATTTAGTTACTTTAACCCCCCATTTACCTTTCAGTGAATTGGCAGCAGCTCTTGTATTCTCTTGTGTTCACCTCTCCCTCCCCTCTAGCGACCATTATTGCACCCTTCCACCGATTTCCAGTCACTCCCCCCATCCATAGCCCTACTATTACATTGTTGCGCTCTGTGGTACGGACATTGCAACGCCATTGGTTCACATGACCACCACCCAATTGTAATCTATTACCATCCTCCCGCTCCTCACTGGGGCTACTTCGGTAATTTCTGAAACACCGCCATAGACTACCAAGGCCACTCGAAAAGACGCTTCCATTTCAGCCCTCTAGGTCCCTATTAGTCAGTCCACTATGATACTCAAATATTTCCAAAAACCCAAACCCGAAGAGCTCGTAAGTTGCCCTCCATACTTTAAGCACTCTATAGCCGCTCGCCAATGTGGCGCTTGCGTTGCATTATCGCAGCGCCTTTTTTGTCTAGCCCGAGCACCTCCGTGAGGCTCCAGGAAACACTAAACTAGTGGTCTTCATGTATTGGTAGCACTATGCCTTGCGGATCCCTAAAATGCAAAACTTCCCTAACCATATGGTACTAACTGTTCTTTCTTATTTACTCCCGGTCACTCGACTCTCCGATTATTACAGGTTCGTAAATGGAGGCAGTCCATTCAGTCGCAGCAACGGGTCCTCCAAAGGCAAATCCGGAATATCGAAATGGAAGAAACCAAAACCAAGCGGATCCTGAAGGGTCTCGCCAAAAAGAACGACTTGAAATCCTGTCGTATCTTAGCCAAGGAATTAGTACGGTCCGAACGGCAGAAGCAGCGGCTTCATATCAGTGTCGCACAGCTGAACTCTATTAGTATGGAGCTTCAGCGACAGACAGGTAATTACGGAACTTAGTGTCCACGTAATAGAATAATGTATTCTTTTGAGTTGAGGCATTTCCCATGTTAGATCGATTACTACAAACCCCTCGTAACCCGTCTGGCTTATCAAGTACCTAGTTACCGGGAAACGCCACTAAATTATTCAAATCCGCATACGTATGTTTATATCGGGCCGTTTTATTTTACAACTATGCTCGGCCTATTTGCATGTCCACTCCTATTGAACCCATTCACCCCGTAATTCAGCAATGCTCAAGGTCGCCGGTCAACTCAGCCAAAGTACTCAGCTCATGCGCCAGGTCAACAGCCTCGTCAAAATGCCCCAAATTGCTGCTGCAGTACAGGAAATGTCGCGGGAAATGATGAAGGTAAAACATAACCTTATTTTCAAAAAATTAATTATTTCTTTCCCGAACCTAACCCACTTTGGGCTCCTTAATCACCCCTGGTTTATACATTGATAACCATATTTAACCATCGTTGGCCAATTTACCTGAATTGGGGTGGTCATATGTGGTCTTCCTTTCTTCACATACTCACTCAATTTTTTTTTAGGCCGGGATCATCAGCGAAATGATGGAGGATACCTTGGATATGCTCGATGAAGACGATGTTGAGGACGAGGCCGAGGAGGAAGTCAACAAGATTCTATTCGAAATAACCGACGGTAAGTCATTTCTCTCGCTATTTTCCAACGGCATTTTGAGCTTATTACGCCCTATTGTCTTACTTATCCGTCGGAGTGTGCACTACTAATCTCATTGATGAATAATTTGCAACCCTATATTATGTATCTGTGCGCATTATCCCACTCACTAGGCCTGCTAGGACAAGCCCAGCCCACCAAAACCATACCAGCGGTAAGTGCACCTTTGGACCTGATTATCCACCCAGATTTAATCGAGGAATTACAGTGTTTTACCTCATAGGCGCCAAAAAGAGAGGATTGCTGCTTACCCACGTCAAACCATTATCGTTTCACTGTCCCCTATTGTTATTTTGCATCCACAGAAAACCGAAGAGGTTGCCGAGGCACCCGTCGAGGCCCAAGCGGCGGATTCCGAAGAAGAGGCCGATCTGGACGAAATGCAAGCCCGACTAGCCGCCCTTCGGGCATAGGTTGTTTATGGCCTCTGAAGCCATATTTATTTACTTTTTACCCAGCTTTCCGCAAACCCCCTAGTTGTAGAAATATGCGAGCTGTGTTACACCTCCCTTCCAATCTCCCAAAACCCTATGAACCAATTATTATTTCAACAGGTACATTGGTTGGGCGCCTGCCTTTATAATTTCCCTTCCTTTTTATTGTTCGCTTTTTGATACATTCAAAATTAGCCTCGCTTTATTTTAAGCCACTCTTTACTCAATAATATATATGCTTTGTGCTCCAGTTTCCCGTCATTTACTTCATATCTGTACTACTATTGAGAATTTCACTAAACACCGTTTACCAGGTTCAGAAGCCGAGTAATAATCAACGAAGCACCAAGTACCGTATTAGAAAGTCGGATAATTGAGACCACGGAAGGCCGTGGCGCACTACTTAATCCAAGAATAATGCAGTGTTTGAATGGCCAGGCCTCTAGCGATTACGAAAAAACAGGATTCACCGGATCTTTTAACGAATGTACTTATCCATAAATTTACGGTGGAAGTCTGACCGGAGCATATCGTTGATGAATCGCTTCTGGGGTTTATCATCGACGTCGCGGGCCTGATTCTTGAAAATGACATCGTCGTCCCAGCGCCGTTTAACCGCAAAACTGGGCCCATTGTTCAAGTTCAGGAGGGGGTTGCCACCCAGTAACTGTTCGGTGCGCTGAGATTCCTCCATTAGCGCCTGTTGTTCGGCTTTCTTGGCCTCTTCCTCGGCCCGTTCCCGCTTAATTTTTTCAAGCTCGCGCAGCAATTGGGCGGTTTCGTCGTCATCACCGTCGTCGTCGGAATCGTCTTCGTTTTCATCCGAAGAGAAGGATGTGGAATTGACTGTATTGCCAAAAATCCCGCCGATTGCCTTGCGTTCCGGAGGTCTGTAAAGGGAAAAATAGGTCACACCAAATGGTGTTTACAGTAGGACGGTTATAGAAGCCGAGAGTGTCGTTAGATAGTAGTTAACCAGAGCCTTCTCATATATCGGGTGGTAGTTTCTTGTTTGACACACGCATGGGTGCGACTACAAGTTGATAATGAGAGTAGGTCCACCGGGAGAAAATAAAAGGTGGTGGTGATTGAGTTCATCACCTTAACAAACCATTCAAATATTTATAGGCAACTTACCCTGAGGAGCTTTCCTCATCCGAATCGTCACTGTCATCGACGTCCCACCCCTGGACTTGTTCCAGCAATTGTCGGCGCTTTTCGTCGTCTAGCTGGGGGGTAGCCGACTCGGAATCGACTTGTCCAGGGGTTGGTTCACTGGACCCGATTGCAGCGGCACCCGAACCCGCCTTCAGTTTACGGAAATGTTCCCGTTCCGCTTCTAAAAGCTGCTGCTTCAGGTCATCGACCTTCTGTTCAAGACTGGTTTCCGATTCGGGTTGGCTAGAGACAGAGCATGCAAGTACCATCAGTCCATATATACATATTAAGGTATGCTACATAAAAATTAATAAGGGGGCACCACGGCGGTAGTAGGTATCAGCAAAACGATGTTGGGTATTATAATGACGCGGTGGTGGGAAAATAATCACCAACTAGGGTGCATTGATTCAGTTGGGCCGTGTAGCATACACGCCAGGTGGGCTCATTTCCAGCCAAGCATTTATAAATTCAGGAATGCCTTACCGGTATTTAAGTGTGGTGTGAGAAGGTAGGTCGCGCGCGCTAGTCTGAAGCTTAGGGCCTTTGCTTTCGCGACCACGAGCGGGGTCGAATGTCGGGCGGGCCGCGGTAGTCATTGTGGCTTGTGGGAATAAAAATACAAAACGCTAGAAATAGCGAAGGGATGGATTACAAATAGGGGAAATCAAGGAAGCGAATAACGGTGAACTGTCGAGAATGAAAGTTCGTAAACCAATGGGACTATTCGCGTATAAATGAAAAGAGGGAAAATAAAAGACAAGGAAGCGGGTGATGGCGTTCGCATTAGGTCTGTACGAGAAACTCTAGTGTACATACTATTGCTTATCATAAGTTCGATTGAACGATACAGCGACAAACATCCCACGCATGGGAAAAATAATTTTGACCGGTAATGTTTTTGGGATTATGAACTAATTACAACTGATGAGAGCGTTGATTGGACAGGACTTTGCACTCATGAAAGATCAGATTCAGTGTAAAAGTCCAACTGTCAGTGCTGAGCTACTAAACAACTTCAAGTAATCGATGTAAACAGTGGTTTCGGTGTAGCCAAGCACAGTTGTTCAAAAGGATCGGCAAATATCCCACTTTACTAGCAATTAAAAATGGCATAAATGATAGGCGACACTGAAGCCAAAATGGAATATATAGTTTTTCAGGGTTGGGCTATTTAAGAAAGGTAAACAACTTCCGTCATAACAGCCGTGGTTAAATGGGAGATAATAACCGATATGTGGAAGTGTAGCGGGTGTTTCCTACCCCTCAGTGGAGATGAGCTTCTTTCAGTTTGGGCGAAATGAACGTAGCACAGTGGAAGTATACTTAGTGTAGCTATCGGTCACATTGTGAATGTAGAATATAAATATCGAAATTGCTCTGTACTCTAAATCCGCGGGAACCTTATTTCCGGCCATTATGTACCAATTTCATAGTATATTGTCATGGAAATGGGTTGCAGTCCCTATTTTTAACTCAAGCCATGTCGTTTAATCAACAGAAGTACTTCTTTATATTCGCCAACGCCGACCAGAATGAGACTTTAGTTAACCCCTAAATAATCCTAATAAAACGGCATATTTGAAGCAGTTCAATACAACGGCGCAGTGATTTAGCCCGTTTCCTGTTTAGTGATGATGCTTGCCCGTCATTTCTTACCCGTCTACAAGAGGCCGCGCCCGTTTCAGCAGACCGGCTCTATCTAATCCTGATTAGGTTAATAGGTCTGGGGGCGGAGGGGGTATGGAGATGGAAGCCCGTATATGCAATGTTAATTCAATGCCATTTATAGATGTCCATTTCCCAGATTCGGCTGGTGTAACATCATTCAGTATACGGGGAATTGAAAAAAAAAGTATGCTAGATGTAATGATAGGCGGTTCTTTGATGAGATGGGGGGGGGGGTGCGAGGTCTCCCGATAAATTTAAACAAAGAAGTGGAAGATAAATTACCCAAGAACTCGATTCTGGATACCGAAATAGTCTTCTGACAGTGCGTATATTTATATAGCAGTCGGTTTAGGCGGATGGACATTGGTCCTAAAGAGGCTAAATGATATGAGGTCAGCGAAGCATTCCACTGCTATCAAAATTTGTCTTCCTTTAGCCATGGATGTCCGCCACTATTGATTCGGATTCCAAACCAACCCTCACCACAGCCACCCAAACTCAACAAATTTTGATAGCCCCAATGCTGTAGCACCGGAAAATAAGCCTTATTTCACCTTTTCAAAATACGGGTGAGCCGATTATTATATCGATTTTCCAACAACGCACCCCCCTCCCTGTTTTTCGCACAGCTGTATCTGATGAAAATAGCCCTAGTTATATTTCCGCGTTAGTTAAATTAACCTCCCTAATCGACCTAGTTGCCGGGAACTTCCCCCCCAATGTTACTCCAAAAGATCAATCCAATCGGAAAAGAGCGTAATAAGTTATTGGATTGGTTGGGGTCAAAATGTATTGTCCAGAATATATAAAATATAAATCGTATTAGACCAGCCATATCTAACCGAGACATGTCCAATTAGGTAACGGAAGGGTAGCAGACTCTGGCGAGGGGAAGTATTCGCTAGAGGGTCAATTCACCCCCCTCTATCTCCCAATACCCAAAACGGGCCCGTATTTCAAATACCAATGAAAGCGATTGGCTAACGAGCCCCGCTGGTGCGATTTCATCGACGCGGCCGCGTAATACAGGGACAACCACTGGACCCTATAACTCACCTTCTCTGGAAACATGGCGACATTAAAATGGACGTTTCGGTCAAACAGATACTACCGTCGCTACGCTAACGTGTGGCCCGAAAAGTCACCAACTGTAGAAGGACCCCGCCAATCAAAAAAGGTATGGGCGATTGGCGCAACCCTTGCCCCACTTAACTTGAGCCCTCTCACTGAATGGCGAGTAGTGGAGGACTAAAATGCATTCCTTGAATTTACGAAAAATGCCTTGGTTCAAGGAGGAGGAAGGGGGGGGTATATCTCTCACATACATCTCACCCATCCCCCACATAAACTAAATGGCGGATACATTATTTTGATTCCTTTCATAGCCGTGGGTGGTGTCAACCAATCATTCTCCCTTATACCGAGGGGGCGTACGACAATGACGGTCACACATTGCGACTAACCCCTCCTTTCTTCCCTGTGGGTTATGGAGCTAGTTCACTAGATGTACAGCAGAGAAGGCCTTTTATTGATAGTTGACACAGCGCCAGTGAAACGGCGATTTGGCCTATCTCTCTGCTCCCCCCCCTACTCTCCTCTCCTGCCCCCCCCCCTCTCGTCCATTGTCGGGAAGCGGAATGATTCTGCGCAACCATCGGGGACGGGAGGATTGGTCAACCTACTATGTACCTTTCTCTCACGGCCAATAAGCCCCATCCGTTATTTTCGTATCAGCCAAAATGAAGGGCAGAAAAGTAGCCACATGCCAAGGGGCAAAAACTGCCATGTTTTGCCCTCTCTCCCCCCCTTCTTTTCCGCCTCCGCCCTACGGTGGACCCCCCTCCGATATCGTATAAAAGCTCCGAAGGCGCCGTACGGAGAGGAGAGTTTCGCACTTCCAATCTTCCAGGCCATTTGCCCTTTTTAATATATATAGTTTTTAGCATTTTTATACTGATAGACTGGTTTATATCCACCTTTAGATTTTTGCATTATCAACATTTTACCACCCAATTAGCCCATTTCCCAGGTGACATTTTAAGGTTTACAATTGTCTCTATTTTGTAGTATACCCCGTCCTTCAATTTTTACCTAGAGAAATATCAATTAGGGAAGGTCAGCCCTTTATCTGTCTTTGGCGTCATTCTGCCCCTCCCCCATGCTCGCACGTACTAGACTGCTCCTATATTTCTCAACGTTGACATTCGTATTATTGTTTTTTATTTCTCCAGCGGATATATTTGAAATTGGGATTTCCGTATTATACTGCGAGTTTATCGGCACTTACATTATTTCGAATCCGAAAATATTATTATTGCATTATGAGAGTACTGGTATCTCTCACCATCCTTTATCTGGGAGTAGTTCTGGCTTTTCCGTCCACGGTGGTAGACTCCAGGGACCGCTCCCAATCCCTGAGCCCTCCTCCGTTAAGCCCATCGAAATTTATCCACGAGTTGAACTACAGGGATCAACACCTCAACCATAACCAACTCGCGGCCATCGGGAGCAACTTCGATTCGCGCGAAGAATGCAATTACCAAGGGTCCGGGCCATCGTCCCACTGGCCCTCGGGCTCACCCCCCACCTACATCCCTGAGCAGTTTGCCAACCCCCGTCGCCATAGCCGAATCGAAACCTACCCTTTTGGTGATGCATCCCCCCTACCCAAGCTGGGGGATCCATTAATACCATCACCACCGAGACAGTACGACCGGGTCGGTATGAGTCTGTACCAAGCCCTTCCCCATAACTCCAGTGTAAAGCGCTACCATCTCATTGGCGATGTGCACGGCCAAAATATCGAATTCCAGAAGTTAATGGTGGAGTTGAAATATAATAAGAATGTGGACCAGCTCATTTTGGTGGGCGATTTGATCCATAAAGGTAGTTACTCGATTGAGGTCCTGGACTTCGCTATTGCCAACAAGGCGTTGTGCGTAAGGGGAAACCACGAAGATTATTTGTTTTCCATTGTAGCCGAGCAAAAGTTGGGTAAATACTCCCGGAAATGGAGGGACACTCTCTTTCAATTGATCAAGTAAGTTGGTAAACCCCTTTGAGCATCGTTGGGGATATTCCATTATATAGATATCCCTATATTAACCATTGCCACTTAACCCAGTTCAACTCGTTACGAGTAGAAGAGAGTCCTTATACAGCAGGTATTGTTTGACGCTAGGGTTGGTGGTATTAATTGACCTACAGCAATAACTAGCTGGCGCACCCGTTCGAACTCATCCGACAGGGCGTGGGTGCTTACGGGGTTCCTCTTCCTCGCTTAGGTATAGCTAATTTCAATCAACCCAGTACTAACTTTCGTTCTTGGTATTCTCTATATTATTTGACGCTCATAGGGAACTCAAGGATCACCACTGGGCCTACCTCCGGAGCTGCCCTCTCGTGCTTCAGCTCCCCAAAGAGTTTGGCAATATTGCGGTGGTTCATGCTGGTATTGATATGAACCAAGCCCTGGAACGCCAGGATCCCGACGTGGCCATGTACACGCCCATCTTGACACCCAATCCCAATGGGGGACCCCCTGAGCGGACCGAGCCCAGCTGGTTTGATATTTATAATGCCCGACAAGAAGAGCGCCGTATGCACAAGACCTGGTCTTCCGCCGAATCGCGTCGCAGCCCACCCATGACGGTGGTGTACGGCCACGATGAACTCCTGGGGCTTCAACTACACCCCTTCACTAAGGGACTGGACTCAGCGTGCTACCGGGGTGGCAGTTTAACTGCGCTAACTCTGCCCGGTCAAAAAATTACTTCCGTGAAGTGTAAGCCAAGCGAGTCGATGTCCATTCGGAAGAGCTAGCGACCATGCGACTTGGAATCGTATCGACAATCGAAAACAGTCCACCGTCTTGTTGTCTTGGATATTCCCAACTGGGCTTTGAATATGCTTGAACACCGCCCTCGTCTGGCTTGGCTGTAACTATCTAATCCGGCAAGGCCAGGGGTGGGGTTTTTGAACGCAAACACCTTGGTAGGAAAACTTGACATGAAGCAAACTTAGTATACATCAAAAATGTAAATTATCACCAATAGATTTGACAGTGAAACGTATTGTAAATGCAGTGGTTATAATAGCAGTAATAGTGATGGGTGGAGGTGAAAAACCTCCTATATTCAGCGATCTATAGAGACTGGCATATATTACCAGTTTCAATGAAAACCGTATTATGCTCTGTTGAATTCAAGATATGTGATTAGTATATAAACACATTGTGACTAGGATGTTCAAAGATCAACTAATCTCGAACCAAACCGCTACATGCTTCTAACAATACGCGATTTTTTACCCGTCCCATTTACGCCAATAATATAAATTTAGTATACTGCTGATTTTATTCACAATGGTCAGCGATAGCGGAGGAATATCTCATCTTGTCAGCCAATCTACTAAGTTGAGTTCGACAAGAGGCACAAGTTAAAGTTGAGACAGCTGTTCGTCGAAGGCGGCGGTTCCTTGGTTTTCAGCGACGGCGTTGGTTAGCTTGGTGGCCAATTCGGTCATCTGGTCGGGAGTCTTCAGCTTGGCGAACAGCTTCTCCAGGTTGTTAAACTGGGTCTCGAGCTGGGAGGCGCTCAGAGAGGAACCGGGTTCGGCGAAGTAGTTGTTTTCCTATAGATAAGATGGGCGGGGAACGAATGTATCCAAAAATATATATTAAAAAAACATTAACATAGTAGGATTAGTATACCATACCACCAGAGTGTTTTATACCAAAGCACAGGGGTATCTCTCTCTCTCTCTCCTTTGAACCAGATCCCAAATGGTCTCGCTCACATCAAGGAAGTTCCACTTCCTAATAAATGGTGTAGCACCTACCTTGGCCAGCTTGTTGATGATCTTCTTCTGGGCACGGATAGCGTTCTTGGCCTCTTCCTTCTTCTTCTTTTCGGCGGCCTTGGTGGCCTTGTCCTGGACAGCCTGGTCCGCAGCGTTCTTCTTAGCCTCAGCCTCGGCCTTTTCCTTGGCGGCGATCTCAGCAGCGCTCAGAGCAGCGGGTTTCTTGGCCCCAGCGGCCGCTCCACCGCGGACATTACTGGCCTTCTTGGCGTTGCGGCGTTCACGCTCTTCCTTGCGGAAGCGGGCGATACGGGGATCGAGCTTCATGGCCTGCTCGACCAGGATACGCAGACGGGCGGTCTCCTCCTTCTTAAGACGGGCCCGTTCGGCACGGTTCTTCTTATCCATGTAGCGCTTGTTGTCACGGTTATCAGCCGAGTCAACCTCCTCCTTATCCAAATGTTCGAACGAACGCCACGAGTCGAAGTTAACCCAGAATTCGTAGAAGCTCTCCACGGTTTCGCGGTCGGTGTCGTTGTCACCGAGACCGGGCACGGGCTGAATCTTGGAGAAACGGGACTCGCGCTCGAACAGGGGGCAGTAGATGTCGAAATAATCGCCCTTGGCCTTAACCGAGGGGATGGTGTCGTCCAGCTCCGGGTCGACGGAATCGAACTGGCGGCGCTTGACGGGGTCGTTCAGAATTTCGTTGGCCTTCTGGATACACTTGAAGAACTTATCGTCATGAGCATTACCACCGGCGGCTTTCTTGTCGGGGTGGTGGAGAAGCACCTTCTTGTGGAACTGGCGCTTGATGTCTTCGGGGGTGGCCCGCCAGCGCAGCTTGGACAGACCCAGGATAGCGTAGTTGTCCTGTTCGCGCCAGTCCTTGGGGTCGGACAACAGGAGATCGGGATCTTCCTCTTCATCATCGTACTCATCCTCGTGGACCTGGGTGTCGTTGGCAGCGGCTTGCTGGGCGGCCTGTTGATGGGCGGCGAAGGTCAGATGATCGGGGAACTCGGCCTGCTTGCCCTCGCTCTGGTAGGTTAGGAATTGGGCCACGCGCTCGCCCACATTGGCCACGGATTGCTCGGTGGTGGCGGTAAATTGGGCTTGGATCTTTTGGGTCTCGCCACTAGTCCAGGTGGACGGCAGGGCCGTAAGTGTAAGGGGAGCCATAGTTACTGTTATTTAAAAAATAATAAAAAAATGACAAGACAAGTCCAAGGCTAAACCAGAAAGAACTAGCTGAAATAGAGAGATATGCGATGAGGCAAAAGCACTAGGGACCCAAAGCGACTCTATAGAATACAGTAGTGTGGGGGGGATATAAAATTGCCCAGAGTGAAAAAAAGCCCAGAGCCTCTCCATCCCAGGTTAACACAGCGTAAAAATCCAACTCGACCTCGATAAGAGTGGTCCATTCCAGGAGAGGGTATGTTTAGTCACGTGATACTTGAACAATCGACGCGCCGAATTGGTTGCTCTTGATTGAAACAGCCGAGATATACTGTAGGTAGAGAGAGAGGTCTGCTGAGAGGGCTGGTGGGCGGGAATGGTCTCCTCGCTATGTGTGCATCAGGTCTCCTCTCCCTGCCTATATGCCACCAACCCCCCCTTCATCACCTATTCTTCCGCAAAATTAAAGGTGAATGCGAGGCATCTCTTTGACCAAGACATTGGGTTTTTCCAGGCGGTTGGCATTCCTGTTGCATTACTTCATTTCCACTCCTTTCCCCTTTTGGGTTCCTCCCCTGTCTCACTATATATCAAGTGGACGTCTCTGTACAGTACCTCATTCCCCCCAAGACCACTCTTTCGACTCAGTCCATTTTAGTACAATAAACCGTAGTCCTTTTTCACCTATCTATAATTATATTTTCAACTAGAATATCTTTTCCCCGTCATGTCCTCGCTACTCCAGGAGCAGGCCAATTTCAAAAAGCGCCTGGCGGCCCAGCCTTTGCTTAAGCGACCTCAAATTGCTCGTCCCCATCCAATCGAACCTGTGGCCAAAAAGCCAAAGGCAGATTCATATTTCCGTGACCAACGGTCCCGGATATCAACTGCTGGTAAGCACTGCGTATTCGCCGTTATCCCTTGACTTCTTGGATAGGTTTATGCATTCGCTCTGCTCCGCACTGAATATAATATATTCCTTTGACGTACCCCCCCCCCTTCAACGGCCACTATAACCCATTCTCTATACCCAATACCCTGCTCGTTAACTCTTATATTTTTCGTCCGTGCCTCTGGGGGGCTATTTTTCATTCAATAGCTGCCTCCCCTCTTACTGGTCTGCAGGGCGCACTGTCACAGGCAAACAACCAGCCTCGACATGTGGGAACCGTCGTGTACGATGTCATTAACTACCTAAAGGTATGTGGCTGTGACCCGAGGTAGTCGAGCTTCTAGTCCCTCCCCTGGATTGAAATTTCCATGTGTGTTGAATATTAACTAGGTGCCAGCTGGTATTTAGTCCCTTATACTCACCGCCCCCATTGTCTATGGACGTATATATCTATATACACTCAGAAACTACAAATTCCCCAATCCTTCGAGGAGATCGAGATTGCCCTCGGTGTGGATGTCAAATCTAGCGAGGAGATTCGGCAGCGATTAATAGAAAATACCAAAATCATTTTCAACGCCGATGTGGGTACTCTTGAGTATAAACCCACCTATGACCTCCGCACACCGGACGACCTACTCACACTGCTCCAGAGCCGCACTTATGAGTGCGGTACCGATATCCGGGACTTCAAGGACTGCATACTGAACGTGCGGGAGGCGGCCGAGGCCCTTATCAAACAGGGACTGGTTCTGGCTATCCGAAACAAGGACAACGTGCCTCGTTACCTCTTCTATAACCCCCATCCCGCGGTTCGTGTGGATGTGAACCCCGAATTCAAGGAGGAATGGAATAGGCTAAAAGTCCCTGACGAGGCGGACCTGTCAAAGGAATTGGACCGTGCCGGTCTGAAGCAGATGGAGGTCTTCCAGACCGTCATATCAGACAAAGACGTAAGTACCATTTGCCAGATTGCTCTACGAGCTTTTTTACCCGGGATCATGCGCTGGACCATATCTTTTGGGGTCTTGCTATCCGATTGGTAATAGGTGGCCCTGGTCGAGTGGTCCCTGGTGAGGTCGAAGGCTGTTCTGTCGTATCCACCGGTTGAAACTTACTATCCTATTTTCTGGGCTGTGGGTTTTGGCCATTTTCACCCATGCCAGTTCAAAAGCTTCTCACTTGGTTGTTTACAATTCCGGGCCTAACTGTTTCATCACCTGCTTAACACCCTTTCGTCCTTTTCATCGTATCTGTTTGGCAATACTTTGGAACTGGCTGCTATTTCAGTCCAAATCTAAGAAGCCGAAGGCGCGAAACCGCCGGGTTAAAATTACCAACACCCATTTGCAAGGTATCGATCTTACCACGGACTATGTGGTGGAGAACTAACAGGGAAAGCGTGGCATTCTATGGGTGCATCTCATGTCCACCTACCAGTGGTACATTTGTATCTTGCTCATACCTCCCTGATACACGCTTATCCAAGCCCTACTTTAGCATTAGCAGAGTTTCTTCAGCTAACGAGCCTTTTAAATGGTGTTTGGTTTCGGCTAAATATGTATATTTCTATGACGTTTATTTTATTTGATACATCTATACTTTGGGGGTATACGCCTGAACGCTAAGCCCAGATGGTGTAGAGGGATATGATAATAAATTGGTATGGAAGTTAATTTGGATTGCCTGGACTGCCGTCGGCCCACAATATGCTTAGATATAGTTAATTTAATTATTTGCTTTTAAACAGGGCTCAATTGCAAAGCAATGTCTCCCATTATATCCCAGAAACCACGGAGATATGTGGATATAGCCTTACTATGGGTACAATCCCTTGACTTGCCAATTAAGCAATACTGTTCAATTGTAACAGAGACAAGTTTGGTATTAGCTGGGCCGGATAGTAAATCCGTTGTGGCGGTGGTAGTGCATTAATGGGATTGGAAGTGGTCTATTGGTAAGTGCTGAATACTATTGCTGCAATAGTGACTCGGTTATTAAAGTCAGCCTCTTGAAAGTACAGGAAAGGGGGAAGGAAGGGGGAGGGAGTTTACTGGCATTGCCATCTATAAATAATATCTGAGAGTGTGCTTCTTATCCGGGGCCTGAATAAAGTGGAAGGACCCACTCATTAAAAGGGATAAAGGGGCTTGGTGCATGACAATTAAATGCAAGTCTTGGACTTTTCCCTTTCCATTTAGCTACCTGTAGACGCTAAAGGGACCTCTTCCCTAGAAATATTTTGCTTGGCTAGACCAGCCTTCCGCTGGTCTCCAAGATACACCAGTACCAATATGATAAATTAATATGATTTTTGTTAGTCGGTTTGACAGGGCCAAGTTTGGTATAATCATCCTGTTTATGCCGCTCCTTGGCCAATTCATGGCAGGGCCTGTACCGAAGCCCCACAATTTAGCACCATGGCTTCCAACCAAGTGGCATTGGCTAGAAACAGCCGGCCACGACTGGCTTTGAAAAACTTGCGACGAAGGGGTCCTTAAAAATATCAAGTGAAGAGGGTCGCAAGACAGGAGATTCAGTTAGAACCAACGGTTGAGTGTGTCGGTACGAATATTCGTGCCTAAGAAGTATACTACCAAGTTTGTGGACCAAAATACAGATGAAGGCATAATTCAACTGCCAACCTGGTTGGGTGATTCCATGGACATGGCCCTTACGAGTTCGCCTAATTTTATCCTCATCACTCTCGTCTTGTTTGGTGTCTAGCACCATGCTCAATTATTGAAATGCCCCGGGTCAAAGTGGCTGGGCATGGCTTGTGATTCATGGAACTACACAAACACTGGTCCCCGTTGGCTGCCAAGTGAGAGCCCCCCTTTTATTAATTAGACATTTCATTGGAGTCGACCCCCTCCCGTCTTGTTGTCCTCCTCGATAAATGGTTTAACCATCCACTTCCCTCGATGGACTACACTCTGGTCTATTCACTCCACTGGTTTGAGGCCCTAGGATATGGAATAGGCGATTCACTACTACTCCAGTGAAAATAGTACATTCCTTTATTATCAACATACCAGCAATGCGAATACCACATACCCCTTCCTCTTTCTTGAATCTGCAGTTGTCTAATTTAATAATATGAAGGCCCCGGCACGTTCGGGTTACTGATTAGAAACTCAACATTGCTCACACGGCCACCCCAGAAACTGTTGCTGTTGCCTATTTTGCCTGGGATACTTGCAACGCCAATTGCTCTTGCACAGGATCAAAGCGGAACATGCCCTTCGTTATAAAAAGCAACCCCTGCCCCACTCCAATGTATCTGCAAGTTATCTACTGAACTCTAATTACTCCGTCAACACTTTCCTCCTATTTAAAATATTAAAACCCTTCTGTATAATCCCAAGGACTTTTCATCTACACCATCTGTTTATTTATGTATTAAATTATTACTGGCCACTGCCGACACCGCCAATTACCGCCAGTAAAAAATAATCCCCCCATACCCAGCTTAATAATCGATTATCCCCCACTCAACCTTAGCCAACAATACGCGTGTTACTCTCGGCGGTGCTTTCGTTTTAGACCTCCACTTAATCGTGTGCGGGTCCTTGGCCCCTGAAGTCTCCGCCTCTGAACCAGGGGACTCCAGCCCCAATAGCACGTCGAGCGAAGCCCCGTCTGCGGGCGTATATCGGCCGCCGGGTGCCTTTCGCCTGGGAGGGAATCTCGGGTTCCGAAACCCTAACCGCCCTCTTACCGAGCTGGTTAACCGGGGTCCCCATCGTTCCCGAAAGATGACGGCGAGTCCTCCTGGTCTATGGTGGGTCAAAAGAATCAGGCCAAGTCGAGACCTCCTACCGGGAATGGCTGGGGGGGGGGGTCCTCCTCCTCAATGAATAACAGCGGTAGTTGGAATAGCGGTGGGCGTTATAACAAAGGTCAAGGCGGGACGGACACTGGTCGTTTCAACGGCGGTCAAGGTGGCAGCGGTAACTGGTCAAATGCGGGGGGGGGGGGACGGCGGCGGGAGCTTTAGTAAAAATTCCCGCCCCAACCAATCCGGCCTGGATAGCGGCTTCTCCTCCACCTCCAGTTGGCGAGCCTCGGGGGCTGCCGACAGGGATGATAACTGGCGAACCAAGAAGGCTCCCGGCGCCAGTATTCTCGAAAGTGGTCCATTGAGCGGTGGTAATAGGCCCCCTCAGACATCACTGGATGACCTTAACAGCAGTATGTCCAGTATGAGTCTCAAGTCGGGGCCCAACCGCAAATGGGAGGGAGATCGCCCAGGTCGAACCGAATCCCGGCTTTACAATACGAAAACTAGTGAATCGTGGGGCCCGCCACTGTTCGACTACGATACCTAGATCAAATACGTGAAACTACCCAATACTCATGAGCGATATATCATCATTGGTGATATACATGGTCAGCTGAATGACTCGAACAAGTTGCTGGAAAAGGTGCAGTTCAATAAGAGCAAGGATCTCGTCATTCTAGCCGGTGATCTGGCGAATAAGGGACATGCCTCGCTCGGGGTTCTGAGGCTGGCTCCGAATATTGGGCCAAGTGCGTGAGCGGCAATCACGAAAACTATCTATACTCGATTCGTAAGGAAACCAAATTAGACAAACCCTCCAAAAAGTGGAAGGATGATCAGGTTTCATTTGTCAAGTAAGTGATAAAAACGACTGTTTATTTATGAGTGATTTTATTTATAGTCCATATGTTTACGTATGAATTGCGCTATAACACTACACTCAGTGACCAAAAATTAGTGGGACTAACAATTTTGCTGATTATGATATGCCTATTTTAACAATCCTTAACTCGTCTTCTGGGGCGCAAATCTCTACCATAGCCAAATGGATACTAATGACTGGAAGTATCTAGACAGTTGCCCCTTAGTTCTTGAATTTCCGGACCTCGATGAAAAAGTGGTGGTGGCCCATGCGGGTGTCGATGTGAACGCGCCTATTGATGATCAAGACTCGAACTTCACCATGTATGTTCCCTATATGGCCAACGTAAAGGTGGCGGTCAAATATTACAAAGCTCATGCGAATTGGCAGGAGGAGTGGGCTCAAAAGCAATCTCAGGATGGAATGACGGTGGTTTACGGTCATGCCGAGCTGAAAACCCCCGAAGTTCGACCATTTATCAAGGGCATTGATACCAGCTGTTATCTGGGTGTGGAGCTCACTGCCAACATTTACCCAGGTGACGAAATGGTGAGTGTAAGATGTACCAAAGCCCTGAAGCCGGGAAAATCTGAGACGGCGCCGTTATCGAAGTAACCATGTGCTTCCTACTCATCTGAAAACAAAAATGCCCACCTCTTCTTTTGCTATCAAGCAATACGTTCAAGGAAAAGATAACTTTAACCGCGGTCGTTTTAGCTAAACCTTTTATAATTCGGGTTGATGTATATTAGTATGCCGTCCACTTGAGTGTAAATAATAAAATCTATCGCTTATGAACTTGGTAAGGGGAGATTCGCAATGTTCGTTTTGAGCCCGGAGAATTTCATATGGGGCGGCTAATACATTACGGTTAGTTGAATCGTTTAGCCATTGTCAATGGTATAGATTAACCCTAACCAATCTTCAAAGTGGCTTAATCAACGATTGAGGATTTATTGAAAAATTTGTCCCGACGGGTCTTTCATCTTATCCTATTTCCCCCTATTACATTAGTTTATTTAGTTAACCTGTAACCACGCAGTATAACCACTTTTGTTTTACCCTACCGAAAATACAGTCCAATAAAACTAACCCCACCTAGAGATACCAACCATCCTCTAACTGTTTTCTTCCTTTACTTCCAGGTTAATTGCTTCGCCTTTATAATCCAACGCCATGTTGGGCCGATTTTTCGTGGCAGTCAACACGTCAGGAAAAAAGATAATATAAATGGCCAAGAAAACAAAAAATAGTTTAGCTGTCAAAAGAAAGAACTTGCAGCTAATTTTTGGTTGAGGCAACGATGGGAATTAATGAGACAGGGTCCTACTTTGAGGAGGGGCGGGTGGCCTTACATTAATTGTCCAGCGGCAACCGTTCAATTGTCAGCTCGGTTGACCATACATGCCGCTCCTTTATTTCCTATCTAATCTCCCTCGTTCCACGGGATCCTCCACTCTCCCACCTCATACTCCTAGCCTACACTTTACCCTTGCAGCCCGTACGCCATCTACTTTAAGTTTTCTTTGGGGTCTCTATTATCTATATTGTAACGACACCAGTATACTGACCCCCCTCTCTTTATAATCCCAGGCTGGTTCATACACTGCTTTGTAGATCAATAAAGACAGCATCGCTATTGGGGCCAAGCTAGTTGAGAACATCGATTGTCTAAAATTAGATGGGCGGGGAACTGGCCTTGGCAATTCACACCTCGACCCATATTCCCTCTTGATGCGCCCCATTTCCCTTTTGGATGGGCTTATCTCCAATATACTTGGGTGTTATTAATCATTATATTCGCCAAAAATTTATAGTGACGCTGCCTACACTGCGCTGCAAAATATACTAATTGGGTGGCAAAAAAATAGCAGTGATATCGGTTAAAATATAGTAGGTCCTTTGGTGTTTATATTGTCCATTAAAATATACGACACTAACCTAATTTTTTCAGGTTTATGAGTAACGGTTAAGACCCAAAGACAGGGCTTACAGCTTGCTAAACTCCGACTGGATAATTGTAGGGTTTTGTAATTTCTAGCATAGCATCTACTCTACTACTCCCCGCCTTCGCTGTTCCTGATAAATTAAAGGCCGGGTCCGGTGGGACCGAATGTTTCAAAGATATACAATCTTGATCGGGACCAATATCTAATACTTAGTTGACGAATTGGGCTTCCAACAAGTGTTCGTGCTGACCCCACTGCTCTCTCCATCGAATGCATCCCACCTCCCCCCCCCTGTGCGCCAGTATTGCCCACTTTACTGCAAATTAACTTATGAGTGGCATAATTCAGCAGTTTCTTCGGCGGGTTACCATCTAATCTATTCATTCAGCTGACTCGAGACCCAGGTTTAATATTAGGTTGATGTGCCGCTGGCGGGAGGATCCAACCCCTATCCAATTAGTAGGTCGGCACCATGCCTCCTATCCCCTTACTCTTATTCTACTCGTAAGCAATATCGTTTAATAATATGAAGACCCCCGGCTCGCTCGAGCTACTTAGTTGGTGGCCAACATCGCCCATAAGGCCGCCTCAAAAGCAATTTCTATTGTCTGAATTCCCACCCGTATTTGCAATGTAGTTGTCTAGTACATGGACCAACTGATACATGCCTTCTCGTATATAAAGCAACCTTTTCCTGGCTCTAAATGAACTGCAAGCTGTCTATTTAATTATAATCACTCTATAAAAATCTTATACCTACTCTATTCAATAACCCTTTTTCTCGAATTCTATTGGCCGCTTATTGACAGCACGCACATAATCTAAAAAATATTACCGGCCTCTGGTAAATCCAATCACTTTCTGTAAAATTTTCCCCGTCTAATCCCAAAATCAACTCTCTCCTACCCAACACCAACGATCAATATGCGCGTGACTCTTAGCGGCGCGTTTGTCCTAGTCTTCCACTTCTTCGTGTGTGGATCACTTGCTCCTGACGTTGCGGCCTCTGAACAAGGGGAGGCCAACGTCGGTGACCCATAGAACCAAAACTCCCCAACTAACACTTCCCGTCCACCCACTGCCTTTCGTCCAGGAGGGAATCTCGGCTTCCGAGCATCAACCCGGCCTCTCGAACAGACGATGGAAAGGCCCCGCTGGGACAATGGGCGTTTGCCTCCTGATAATACTAGCAGACCGCTTGGTCCGTCCAACACTGGTGGGAATTGGCAGAACCAAAACCAGAGTTACAATGGTCGAGGCAGCTTCGGCGGTTCAAATAGCGGCTCCAATAACCGGCCCAACCAAAAATATAATGGCCCGTCCAACAATAACAATAATTATAGCAATAATCGGAACTCCAACCGTAATTACAATGACAACAACGGTGGTAATTACCAACCAGGTAGGTTCAATGGTGGCAGCAACCAAAGGTGGAAGGATGATAGGACTTCCACTTCAGCCGACAGCAGCCAAAACTGGCGAGCCAAGAAAACCGTGGAAACCAAGAATAGCGCGAGTGCAACGGCAAAAAAACCGACCCTTTGAACCAGGATGGCACGACCCTCTCGAGTGACCAAGCAGCGGCATTGTCATCGTCAAATGTTGACACTTCGAGTTCTAATACGCAACCTGGCAAATCACTTATTTCGACCTCCTCGAATGACCAAGCGACATCACCATCACCATCATCGTTGTCGTTGTCAAATGTTGAAGCATATGATTCTAATCCACGACCCGGCGGTAAGCTTTTTTCAACTCCATCGCTTGCCGAGGGTTCGAGTGGCACACAATTCCCAATACGAAAGTCTGCGGGATTCAGCTCCGGCAATGTCTCCGACAGGCATTATTCCACTCGGGATGACTCAGAATATCCTCAGACGAACCCATCCATTGATAAGCTCGCCAGTTTAATGAGCAATATGCGTATGGACACTCCCAAGCAACTGCTACAACTGGACCCACCTACTCAAACGGGGTTACTGAAACTTCCCAACCGTGGTTCAGAGACCCGTCGCAGGTTGGCCGAGATGGGCTCCACTGGTTCTCTAAATTCGGTGGGATCAACTCCGGGGAAAATATCCAAGTGGAAAAGTTACCCGAAGGAGAACCATGGGCCTACATACTACTCCCGAAGAACCAGTATAAGATTGTTCCCCCCGCAGTACGACTACAGTTCCTTAGTCAAATTCGAGAAGCTGACCGACACCAGTAAAAGGTATATTATTGTAGGCGATGTACATGGCCAACTGACCGACTTGAAGGCCTTGCTGGAGGAAATGAAGTTCGATAGGAAGTGGGACCAAGTCATTCTAGCCGGCGATCTGGTTGCTAAGGGTGAAGACTCCCTTGGGGTTTTGAAATTGGCTCGGGAAATCGGGGCCAAGTGCATACGTGGCAATTACGAAGATTTTATTTTCTTGATTCTGAAAGAAATACCTCAAAACCGGCCCTCTAGGGATTGGAAAAATGAACTTACTATATTAGCAGGGTAAGTTTTGTACCATTTTTAAACCCTTCAATATGAGGGGGGGGGGTGTTTACTTCACCAAGATTTATCCCGAGGGCTATAAATACTGACCTACAAATCCATTGCTATTTTGTCCACTCCTCTATACATTATCCCGGTTTACCTATATCCTCTCCCACATGGCAACTATAATTAGTACACTGACCAAGGAGGACTCAGATTATCTGGATGGCTGCCGCCTAGTCTATCAGCTTCCGGATATAAATAATGAAAAGGTTCTTGTAGTCCATGCTGGTATGGATGCCTCAAAACCCATCAATGACCAAGACCCTGCTTTTGCCATGTATGTCCCATACTTGTGCTCCACCACCAGATTCAATGGCTATGAAGATTATCATGGAGTTTGGCAAGACCAATGGGCCAGTCATCAGAGACAGGATGGTACCATAGTCATTTACAGTCATGAAGAAAAGCGGGAGCCAGTCATTGGAACATGGACCAAGGGTATTGATACCACTTGCTATAAGGGTGGCTGATTGACAGCAATTACTTACCCTCTGGGTAAAATAACCAGTGTTAAATGCACTGACCACAGAAGGACCAGCTCACTCAACTCTTGGGATTAATTTGGCTTATTGGTGGATTTGCCTACAGACCCTGTCTTCTCTACCAGTGATCTTTTTATCAAAATTGTTTTTCTATTTGACAATAAAATGTATCCACATCCACTCTAACCTAGTGCAATCTAGTGTATTTTAGCTGTTTATGTAAAGAACTGAACTCAAATCCTTGAAAACTGAACTTTATTTGAAAAGATAGATAATAAAAGGGAAAGGTGATGA
>JANBQC010000236.1:0-40019 GCA_027576995.1 Dimargaris cristalligena
AACAGCAAGTCTATCATCACCTTTCCCTTTTATTATCTATCTTTTCAAATAAAGTTCAGTTTTCAAGGATTTGAGTTTAGTTCTTTACAGCCCCCACTAGGACCCAATTAAATGGCAGCTTATTCTTACCCCCCACAGTTTACCCTAATAAATGCTATATACACTCACCCCCTTGTACTAACTAGTAAGTGTGCCCACTGCACATCCCTTACATACACCTGCATTTTTCCTCTATTGGTTAGTACTGTGCCCCATCCTAATACTAGTAGCCTGCTTGGTCGAGTCTAAGCCCTGCCTACCATTAGAAGCCTATCCTTGGGACTCTTGATGGATTAAGAGTAGTAAACCCGGGCAACACCCAGTAAGGCCATATTAAATTACCACAGATCCCAAGATTATGGCATTGCATATATATACTGAAATATCTGATATCTAGCATTCTCAATATAAATTCACCCAATCTATGAGTATAAGATTTCAATAACTGACTGTACCTTCTACTAGGAGTTAGAAGGGCCACTTGACCTCCTGGATGAACAGGTACCTGTAAGTGGGCAACAAACAGTTACTAGTTCTACAAACGCTAACAATGAGCCTGGGGTATGGGATGGGGGTAATTCACACATATCATAGCATGCTCCTCGTGCTTTCAAAAGATACCAATTATATATATATATATTTGAAATTGCCCTCTTGGTAAAATACTCTATGTTAAAACCGGGCCCTCTTCAGCCTAGTATTTGAGTACCAAATTCTGGAAAAGCAATATTATAAGCTAGAGAGGACTTACACAAGAAATCATATGTAGTTAAACTCGATCAGTCTATGGTGTTGGGATTCTATCTGGCTGCAAATCCGACCAATGTGGTCCAATCGCTCATTCAATCAGCTAAAACCAAACACTAATTACCTAGTTTTCCTTTCCAATTGACCAAGCCACATTTATATATATATATTTAATAAATACCAGCTTAGTAGCATTGTTCATCCCCTGCTTCCGTTTCCTGTACTCCAATCTCCAATGCCCTTCGCCTGTGCCTATGTATGGGTTTATACTCAACCATTATCACCAACAACCTATAGTCCAAAAAATAGTGATTCTATACTACCCCGACTCTAAATGGCCTCTGAATTGGCTACGAATGGTGTTGGTCGATACCTGAATTTTTGGCAAAATGGGGGATTGTGTATTATCCAACGAAAATACATTTAGCTGGGTAATAGTGAATTACTGAAAAACTATAATACCGGGGACATCCCTGTATTGAGGCAAAGATTATTTACTGCTCTTTATCCACACGATTAAATAGCGTGAGCTCAATGGCATACCACGTACCAGCTAAAAATGAGGGCATGAATAGATTCCAAAAGTCGTTCAGCGGAGATTCCGCGAATGTGGTCTACGTGTTTCATGCCACATTGGCTAGAGGGCATCCCTCCACTAGAATATAGCTGATAAATCGGTAAGCTTGGATCAACTGTGCATTTGTTACAGCACACACATTGAAAACATTTCTTGGATGACCAAGCCACCGCCCCTTAATGTATTTTAAGAATAAATTGTCACCTGGCAATGTTCATCCGCGTAAAATCATAACGGATACTGTTTCATTTGCTTTTTTAAAAATGGTTTGCTACCCAGTTTCCCCCCCTCCCTTCTACAAAAGACATTACTTAAACAATCTACTCTATTTAAGGTAGATACGGCCCCCTCTACAACATCCTTCTAGGAAATGTAAGTATCGTACAATATAGTTAAATCCGTATAACATATTCATAATAATAATATACACCCCCCCCACCTTCCCCACAAAGGGGGAATACAATATGCGTAAATAAAAAAGAATGAACATCATGCTGGAACCTGGTTATACATTTGGTACAAGATTCCGCTCGGGTCCTGAAGTAAATCGTCCGGCGATCCGTTTTGAACCAGCTGCCCTTGATCAAACACCAGAATTTGCTGACACTGGTCCAACAGGGCGATACTGTGGGTCACGATCAGTACCGTGGCCCCATCCAGTTGCCGACGCAGGTTGGCCATGATATCGTGTACCTTGAGGGCGTCTAAATTAGCGGTGGGTTCGTCTAATAAGTACAGGTCGGCATTTCGGCCGAGGGCGCGGGCCAACGCTACGCGCTGTTTTTCGCCAGCACTGAGGGCATGTGTAGAGCGATTAAGGCTAATGAGGGGGTCTCCGTTGGGGGTATTGGATGATTGACCAACCCCTACTGCTAGTCCAGCTGCCTTGGCTGCGGCCCGGGTGGAGCCAGCGGAGCCCAAGTGACCTGAATTAACGGACCCGTAAGCGATATTCCATTTGACCGTGCCGGGGAAAAATTGGAGGCGTTGGGGCACCATGGCAATCCGGCGGCGGAGTTCCGTGGGGGGAAAGTGGCGTAAGTCTTCTTGACCACCCCACCGAATGGTGCCCCGGGTCGGGTCATAGAGGCGGTCAATTAAATGAAGTACGGTGGATTTACCACTGCCTGACCGCCCGGTGATGCCCACCCAAGTGCGGGGCTTGATACTAAACGAAACGTCGCGGAGGGCCAAAGAGGAAGAGGAGGAGTAGGAGGAGGGGGGGGAAGGAGAAGATGACGATGATGATGATGATGTCTGCTTAGTATGGTCGGCGGTGGGGCGGGCCATCTTCATTGCCATCAGCATCGCCTCATTTGGACTCATGGAATGGCGATGTAGGCTGGAAGGGTATTGAAAGGACACGTGATCAAAAGTTAGCCCACCCTGAAGTAGGGCATCCGTAATGAGTTCTTGGGTAATGGTGGTGGTGTTGGTAGTGGTTTTGGACGGATCAGGAAACATAAGGGAGTCGTCGTTATCTAATTCACTTAACCAAGCTAATTTAACCTGGAGGGTACGGCTTATATTTTTCCGGAGACTCAGCACTCGGTCCAGTTGATTTTGAAAGGGTTCGAACACCCCCAACAAGACCAGTAGACTGGACCAACGGACATGAGGATTCTGGTGTGCATAATATATACTAAACGCCAGCCAAGCAAACTGGCTAACTAGATTTAGGAGTAGGAGACCCCTGGAATTATGGCTAATATGTTCTAATCGTGATCGCGGTGACCTTGGCGATAAAAGAGGCCAGTTGGTGAGTGGTTGATGCCGGGGATGCAAATGTTGAGACTGGGCCAGGTGGTAAGATTCGGCGGAGAATGTTTTAATGGTAGGCAGGAGGGTTAGCCAGTTTTTTATATAGGTCGTTAAATCAGGCACTGCATAGCGTGCCTCCATGTTATTCCCATCGGGGGACGGGGACGCACCGGCCCTACCCGGCCGCAGGGTGCTTTGATTTCCGTCGATTTCGAGTAAGTCCCTCGTTACCAGTAGCAGAGATCCATAACCAAATAGAAATACTAAGGGATATGTACCGAAACGACTGACTAGGAGCCGAAGTACCCAATATAATGAGAGGCAACATTGGAGGGGATTTAAGAGCAGATTGTGCAAGGCGTCTTCAATATTGGCCCGCCAATTATCTTGGTAAAATAGACTATCGAACCGGCTCGCTAACGCCGAACCCGGCCTAGTCTGTTGGTATTCCAACGATTGGTGTAAGCGAGTCTGGTAAAGCAGCATACCGAAATGGCGTTGAAGAATATTGTGGACTCGACGCCCCCACCGGCGCTTGGCAAAGAGTATGACATCACCTAATAGGGGGTATACTACCTGAAGCAACAGGAGTTCGCCCCAATCAAAGAGAACCTCAGTGGGAGTGATAGCGGTGCCCCCCGGATCGGGCCGCTGGGTATCCGAGCGGTGGGCCAGATCCAGTAGGAGTCGGTTTTTGGCGTATAAAACCCAGGTCCGAAGCCAGCTGAACAATAGCTCCAATACCAAATAGCCTATAAGGGACAAGTTGTTCCAAGGGAAGTGGCGGTACATAAGTTTTAGGTAGTGAAGGGGGGCCATCATGACTGTAGTGGGTATCGGAAGGGGCCGGACGATTCGATGATGACGGGGGGGTTGGAGAGAAAACTCAGTAAGCCGAAGCTCCGGTCTGGGACGATCCCGGTCTTTATTGGCCCACGCTTGAACCATACGTTTTATGGAGGGTGACAAGTTGGAAGTCATCCGAATCCAGGTATCCCCAACCCAAGTGGGCGCGGAAGATCGAGTCGTGATCATGGTGATTACTCGGGAATACCAATCATGAATATGGGCGTGTAATAAAACCATGACCATAACCTGAACCATCCCTCCGTAAAGGTATACGGCAAACGGGGAATACGGCACCATTGGCAATAACCCAACCATCAGTCCAATTATTAGATGCGGGTGCCCAATCCGAATCCATGAGAATTGGTGTTGGGGGACGCCCGGAGCCGCGGTGGAGTATGCATCAGTAGCAGTCTGCGCCCAATGGGACGAAGAAAGGTCAGAGGAGACCGAAGACTGTTGTGGGTCGGGCAACAGCCAATAGTCCCACATCCAAAACCAAATGCGAGGAAGCGTACACAGCAGCATCCAACCTAGCTTTGCTGATTCATAATTCGCGACGGTTGATGTATTCAATGAGTCGGGAAGACCGAGGTCGTGGGATAATAGTGTGGTGATCAAATACTGGATTTCGGCTAGCCCTAAAGCTAATAACGCCGTGCTTCGGTAGCTTGCTGTATGGGAGGAATGAGCATTGTCTAGAGGCAATATCAATAATGGAATCAGTAAGCACGTTGCCATTTTGGAGTTGCAAGTGGAATGGTGAGTAAGAGTTAATGTGCTGGTCTAGGTTGGTATACATATTTCCAATTGGCGAATTAACCCTGCCGTCTAGGATATTTTTGGTCTAGCTATGGAAATCAAAGTGACCCTGTTATCAGGTGTCACTCTAATGCATACCAATAAAGTGTCGATTTGAATCACAGCATTTTCGATGTGAGGATAACGGATCTGGGTGATGGATAGATGTCCGGGAAACAGTTAGGCGGGGAGAAGGGCTCGTTGCGACTGCGAAGGTGTGGTAAATAGGCAACAGCCATTCGACTGCCTCAAAGATATAGTAAGGCACAACGGACATGGTGCGCTTAGATTGGCCAGTTTAAATAGTAAGGGGATCGAATTAGATTGATAGAAAAAAAGGAAGGTGATTGAGTGGTACAGGTACTTCGAATATTTCGATATGTGAATAGTGTAACCAAATGGGCAAGTATCCATAAAATCGAGTGATTGAAGATGCGGATGGGTTTTTATATTCCCCCTGATCCGCTTATACTACTATGTTTGAACTTGATATCGACTGGAGGGGACCAAGTTAGCGAAGGTAAGAAAGGCAACCGATCTCTAAGAGTTCCACCCTCCCCTCGCCTCCATTTGGGGACTGATAATCATATTTCGTGGTTAAAAATGGTGAATGGTAACCACCATTGGGCCGCAATAAGCAAATGAGTGATGGTCTTTCCAATTCCAAGACCTGGGCCACTTTACTCTTAATGCTTCACCATTGTATAGTATCAGTTGGCTTCGGACTGGTATATGGCCAAGCGGATAGGTGAAGCTGACGGGCTTCCAAGTGCTTCGCCCTTTCCCTAAGATGCGATTATTATTATTTTTAGGGTGGGTCATGGCCATTTTACGAAGATGATTTGTTCAGCAAGTGAGTGATGGCATTTCCGATTCTCGTGCTCTGGCTATTTTAATATTATTATGCTTCATCATTGTAGTTTTCTTTAAGCTTCGGGCTGGCTGGCTAAAGCGATGGGGTGAAACAGACGATGGTCTTCCAATTGAATTGCTCCGCCCGTTCCTTTTGGTTCGGGGCTTGGGTGGGCTAAGGCCAATTTGAAAGGATAATGGGTGCCATGGGGCGGGCTGTAGAGGGATGGTATGAAGGTGTTAACTTGCTTCAGACAAAAGGGCGGGGAGCCGGATTTTTTTAGGTCACTAGCATTATTATTTGTTTAATCTATTATTAGTGGCAAATGGTAGGCCTATGACCGATGGTACAATTGGGAAGACTTAGGAAATAGTAAGTCTTAGCCGAATGTTAAAGGAGCAAAGGTGGAAGGGGTGGCAGTACTGACCCCTCAGTAGCTCATTATATGTTCAGGCCAGCTGGGCGCTTCAATCTTCACGGATAAGTGCGTATACGCCGAATAAAGCAGCCGGGATATGATGCCGTGAACACCTACCTATCTATACATCGGCGCATCCCATCGACATGCCGCTTACACTCGAAGCAGGGAGAATATTCGGACCGGGTCTGTAGATAACCGGATTTATAATTGCGCAAAGTGGGTTGAGGCGGTCCTGCACCCTTCATTTAACCTGCCTCGTGTGGGGCACAAAGCCGCCGCCCCCCCCCCCATGCACGCCCGCATCGGCGGGTGGAGAAATCAACCCACACGACTGGGGTGTGCGATGGTGAGATACATTTTCGCCCTTTGAACCGGATAATCTCGTTTTACTTACGTACACCGATGGATGCTTCGCCCGGCCATGGTCGTTGCTATTCACACCACCTGTGCCCTTCCCGCTGGCGTAAATGTTTCGGTGTAACCATGGCCCTACTACTTCTTGGGGCCTTCACGTTTTCCCGTGTAGCAACCGTTTAAAAGTGGCCGCTTCGTCCGAGTGGAGTAGAATAGAGTAGAGTAAGTATAGTCTATGGCACGGTCAGGGCGTTTTCTCTCCTCCTCTTCAGCGAACAAGTCCCCCCCCCCATTCAAGCTGTACCCCGCATTCCAACCTACTCACGCGTAGTCACCCCTTGACTTCAGTGGCTTGACCTTCCCTGATTGTATGCTATTGAATGCTTCTCGCTAGTTACCCGTTCTTTCCCCCATTTCTCTTTCGTCGGGCCACTCGAGCAACACAATTGGGTAAGTCTAGGTGCCAGGCCTGGGTTTTTTTACGGGGTTCGCACTATGGGCATTGCCCCGGCGGGGGTGATCTTTTTGACCATTTCCCTAAATGCGGTTGGCCTGTTGCGAGCCCCCATATACTTCGTACTATAGTCAATTCGGGAAGTAACAATACTTCTTCGGCTGCCTGTATTTCTTCGCAGGTGTTATCTATTTGGTATATGCCAGGAGGGAAGTGGTTACCGTATCCTAAGCGGGGGTCTGTCAAGGGCTCGGGGACTTTACTACTCCCTCTAACACCACAGTGGTGTTGAAGATGTATATGGAATCTAGCCTTGGGACCTGGAATAGTTTTGTTGGCTTTGAAAACTACCTGTTATTGGCCCGCTGGGCAATTCCTCTTGGTTTGGCAGCAACTATAGCCGAGCGATAATTCCTCCGATTGGATGTCCACAGCCATGGATGGGGCGATGACTGGATATGGTCGGCATATCTGACGGAGTTTCATTGTATTGTTTCATTTCATTTGGTTTGGTTTGATTTGAACTGACTTGATTTGGCTCGCGTGGGTCCCTGGACTTTAGCATGTTTACTGCTTATTTCCTCCCTCCAAGGCGCTTGTTACCCCGCTCAATTCTTCAGCTGGGCGTGGTGGGCCTTTTATACGGTGGGTTGACCACCTCCGTCTTAGCTGTTGTTAAAGACGACTCTTAAGCTCCAGGAGCGTTGTTGGGGGTCTCGGCTGATTCCTTTGGACAAGTGAAGGAAGACAGGGTGCGACAGCCCCAGCGATTCGCAAGTGAAGTAGCCACCTGGCTCCGTTGTAGGCGCAGACCCCTCGCTGGTTTCCCACCCGCCCTCCCTCTCACTATCCTTTTCGGGTTCGCTTTTTTTTTTTGGCGGAGCACCCTGCCTTTTGGTTTACCCACCACTCTCCCCTTTCACCACTGGAATTATTTTGGGATTGCTCTTTCTTTCGATACCCACCCACCACTCCTTTGCCTATACCTGAATCCTATTATTAAACAACAACCCTCCCGCTTACGTATTTGACATACTTACTACCTCCCCTCTCCCTACCTCAGCTCGTCGTATCTAACCCTAACAACCGGCATTCTCCGTTGAGAATCACTCTCCGTTGCTTCGTTATCCCCACCAACCTTTCGTCCTGCGGTTTCAAGTGCGCCGGCCCCTCCATCTCTACTTCGTCACGAGAACCCCCAACTACACTTTCCCCTATTTCCTTGGGTTATCCTATTTCTAATCAGGCTCCTCCCCGCCCCTATCCCTTACCCGCCCTCTTAGTTGCTCTTAGCCACCATGGTCGACCTTCCTGAAGGGAGTTTGGCCAAAGTGCTTAGCCAAATGGTACAGGAGTCGGCCGCCAGCCGCGCCGCCGCGTCGCGGGCTCCCAGTGTTGACCAATCCACTGCTTCGCCTGAATTCCTCCGTAATTTGAATCTGGCCGCCTACACCGAACGAAACTTAGGTCAAATCATGGAGGTCCCCGACGACGACACCATGACCCCCCGCCAAAGAGCCATTCTTCAGGAGTACTGGGATCACCATGTCCAGGGGCTGAACAAAGGTCAGCCCGACTTCAAGACCCACACCCTACCGCTGGCCCGGATTAAAAAGGTCATGAAGACTGACGAAAACGTCAAAATGATCAGCGCCGAAGCCACCCTCCTCTTCTCCCGAGCCTGCGAGATCTTCATTACCGAACTCACCTACCGGTCATGGTTTTGCGCCGAAGACAATAAGCGACGGACCCTACAGCGGAACGACACGTCACTCGCTGTCTCCAAATTCGACATGTACGACTTTTTGATTGATATCGTGCCCCGGGAGGACCTCACGAAAAACTTCAAGAAGCACCGGGAAGACCCCCATGCCCCCCGGTCGTCTCCTCCCGAAACCACCTCCACCGCTCTGTCAGCGGACCCCGGGACTACCACTACCCCTGGGATGGATGTTGGGACCGAGGCCTCCGCCACCACCGCTGCAGCCACCGCCACCCCGGCCGTCGTTGAAAACACCTTCGCTGCCGACCCTGTCGCTTCATACCAGGCCTACTATCCCCCGAATATGGGCGCATTCACACCGCGTAACGACACCGCCCTCCCCGTTCCGTCCGCGGCCGCTGTCGAGCCGACATCAGCTTCATCAGCGTCCTTTTATTCTGCTTTTCCTGGTAATTTTGATTGGTCCTTCGCCGCCCTCAACGCGCCCCCCGGGACTAGTGCCGTGGCCGCCGACCCTCGGTTAGTCAATGCCGCCGCCTTGCGGTTCGACAAAGACCTATTAGGGGGCGATGCTAATGCCAGCGCCACTGAGGACCATCACCACCACCACCACCATCACCATCACACTAAAGCCGACTCGACTTCCACCACCCCCCTATTAGATACCCCTTTCGTATCGGCTGCCGATGTTCATGTGACTTTTCCCGCCAACTCTAATCAGTCCCTCAGTCCCGGCCAATCCCGCACTGGTGCGGCGGCAGCTGACTCCGCCGGTTCGTCATCGGCGGCGTCATCCCTGTTCTCCGCCCTGAATTTTGGTCACGGGGCGTTCTCCCCTAATACCACCAATTTTGACGGGGTTTTCCTGAGCCCCTCGGCGGGCGCCTTCGAATCGCTAAACCAGACCATCGCGACCAATTTACAATCCAGCTCCACCAACCGCAGCCGTGCTGCTACTCAAACCGGCCTTTTCATAACCAAAAAGGCAATGTCCGACGTGCCCCACTTACTATCCCCGTCTACAGCGACCGCCTCCGCTTCATCGCCGTCGCGGGCACCAATCTCGAAAAAACTACGAAAGACCTAGATGTTAATAACCAACCAACCGAGTATATATAGTGCTAAGTAATTATGTCTTGCCTTTTCCACTCCTTCCATATTCTATTTTCATTATCATTTTCACACACACACACACTCTCTCTCTCCTTCACTCTCTACGTTTTAGTTATCTCTGGAATAGGCTGACTAGATCTGTTGGTAGCCTGGCGTGATTTGGGACTTGGCTTATTTTCCTCGTCTTTCGTACCTTACACTTGGCCCCTCCCACTCTCCACAAGTGTATCCCATCCCCCTCTCCACCCGTATAGTACTTTGTCTTTCATCGTCCCCTTTTCGTTCCATTTGCACTTTCCCCTACTTTCATTTGAATAATAGTTTGTTTAAATAATACATCTTATATACGAATATGGGAGTCGTAAAAGCCGGATTCTTCTTGCAATGTGTTCCCTTCCTGATGCTGGCGTCGGTTGTTCAAATACGACTGTTTGGTCATTTGCATACCACTTCAAAAAGAAACTTAGATACTATGATGGGCTATTAAGAAGTGCAAGCTGGAACAAAGGCTTCCAATAAAATGCCATACATTGGACTATGTTAATATGTGGGGGAGGGGGTATATTAAGTCGTAGCGTAAGGACAGGTTTAACTTGAAAAACCCGCCACACTACTATCCACTTCGCTAATTTCCCCTTTCTAAAATCCCCGAATCGCGCCTAATAACCGGTGAGTGGATTGCGCAGTCATCTCCGTTCCCAATCCAACGAACGAGCGATCCCTCTCCTCCCCAACATGTCCGCGATCAAACCACTCCGCCTAAACCCCCACCATCTCCAGCAATTGTTCCAGGGGCGCCACCGCCTGTGGGAACCGGTCATTGGCCTAGAGTTGCATTGCCAGTTACACATTTTCGGGAAACTCTTCTCCCCGGAGAGCCGTCGGACCTCCCCAGTCGGTAACAGCAGCAGTAGCAGTAGTGGCGTGGAGCCGTTCGCCCCTAATCGCCAGGTGACCCTCGTGGATGCGGCCTTCCCGGGAGTTCTGCCCCGCCTGAATGCGGACGGTCTGGCCAAGGCCGTGCAGGCCGTAACGGCCCTGGGTGGCCAAGTCCAAACCGTGAGTCGGTTCGACCGCAAACAATACTTTTACCCCGATTTACCCACCGGGTACCAAATTACCCAGCGGGGTCAACCCATTGGTTTAGGGGGTCGGGTGGCGTGGAGTCAGTGGGATCTACTGGCCCACCAAACCGAAGACCGCGCTACGTTATTAGAAGCCGATACCCCTGAACCAGCTGGAATGCCCAGCCCAACTTCAACTACGACAGCAACAGCGGCCCAACTGCTCGAACCTGTCCGGGGTATTCGGATCGAGCAAATTCAACTCGAACAGGACACCGCCAAGAGTATCCACGGGGCCGTGGAGGGTGCCGATCTCATTGATTATAACCGAGCCGGCGTGGCCCTGATTGAAATTGTTCTGGCCCCCGATATTCGGTCGGCCCGGGAGGCCGTGGTCGTCATTCGTAAACTGCAGGAACTGTTACGCGCCGCCGGGATATCCGAAGCCCGGATGGACGAAGGATCATTGCGTTGTGACGTCAATGTGTCCGTCCGACCCGCAGCTGCCCCGGCCACCGATTCGACCTCGTCCCCAACCGGTACCACAACCCCCATGGAGGTGGAGGAGGACCGCAAGGGGGGCATTCGCGTTGAACTCAAGAATCTCAATAGTCTCAAACTAATCTACCACGCCATTCAAGCCGAAATTACCCGCCATATCACTATTCTGGAATCCGATCCTGCGTCCGCTCCGGCGGGCCAGACGGAACAGCGATTGCAACAGGAAACGCGTGGGTTCGACCCGGTGCGACGCAGCACGTTTCGGTTGCGATCAAAAGAAGACGCGCCGGATTACCGGTACATGCCCGACACGGATGTGCCGGTCGTGCGCTTGACGCCGGCTTATGTGGCCCACACGACAGCCGCTATACCGGAATTACCCGACGCGCGCCGGCGGCGTTTGCACACGGAATACGGATTAGGGCTCGCTGACTGCCATGGGCTCATGAGCCAATCTGGAGCGGTCGCTTTTTTCGAAAAAGTGCAACAAGCTACCCAACTGCCGGCTACCCACATCGTGCCCTGGATCACTTCGGTTCTCTACGGTGGGCTCAAACTGAGGACATCGGCTTGGCCGTCTACTTCACCGGTACCATCATCAACGGGCCAGACAGTTGGAGAGGGATTGGATCAGGACATGCGTATCTCTTTTGATACCCACCCTCCCGTGAGTGTCAAACAATTAGCCTCGATTCTAACGGCCATTGAGCAACGGCTAATTTCAGGGAAAATCGGTAAAGAAATTCTGAGTCTCATGCTCAATGGAGATACTCGGGATGCGTTTGAGTTGATTGAAGCGAAGGGACTCCGGCAAGTTACGGATGACCAACTCATTCAGACAATGTGTCGCAGTGTAGTTAATAATAATCCGGCCGAGGTAAGTTTTTAATTGTATTAGAAATTACATTATATATATCCCTTTTTATTTTATGCAGGTTATATTCTATAGCGTTATTTCCGCTCGGATATTTCAATCAAATACGATCAAAGGGGAGTTAAATGACTCCTTGGTTTTCCCAAAATGGAGCATGTATTTATCCATACTTACCCGAACCTCACTTTTAACCACTCCTATATTTCTGAAATGGCGACTTTGACCATTGCCATGTATGTCATTATTACTGTTGTTTGGCGCGGGTGGGCTTTAGCTTCAGAAATATCGCGCAGGTAAACAGCGGATATTCGGATGGTTCGTCGGCCAGATTATCAAAGAAACCAAGGGCAAGGCTAGTCCAACGCTGGCCAAAGAAATTCTCCAAAAGTACCTCGACCAGCTGAAATAGATTCGAATGGTATGGCCTAGCTTACTAAATGTTCCTAAGTCGATAATGCTAATGCCTGAATCGATGGACTCTCTCCAGTGGGCTATTAGATAAAAACCCTTCAATTTGCTACCGTTGGTTCAAAACCCCCCATTAACCATTAAAGAGTAGTGGTATCCCATATAGTTAGTTATTTCTGAATGGTTGCCCTGCTTAATTTCGTGTAGGGGTTTTTATCATTAGACACCCATGTGAAGGTTGGGGAAATGGGGAATTTTTAGTATACTCTTTCTTCCATCGCCTACCTATGCAACCAATAAATATTTCCCACCCATAATCCATTTTCTTAAAGCTGGGCGGGGTGAACAGCGTTTCCCCCAAGTCAAGTTGCTGGATTGCATCCGCCTGATTCAATGAGAGGGACATTCAGCTACCTACAAATTTCAGCTACTTGCAGCTCAAGTTGGATTCCGCGAACCCGTTGCTCCTTTATTCGTGCATTGCTTAGACTATCCGTTTATTTGTTTATACCCTGTCTCCTCCTTATAGCGTACTATATATATCTCAACGATGGGTAATAGCCAGAGCCAGACCAAAGACGAGCCCCTCGTGTTTTACGGGTCGAATGTGTCCATGGATGTAAGTAGGCGGCATCCCCCCTCCCCACGGCCAGGCGCTTTTAGGCTTCGAAAAACCCCGACGGATCGATCCGACTGACGTTGTTAAAAATAAGTTGCTAGCCATGTCCGGGCTACAGATGGTGTTACCCCATGTCAAGCATTTCCCTGTCACCTTTCACTGACGACCTCTGTTGGCTATCGATTTGACCTATTCCCCTTAAACCTACTACACAGCTTTCCAAGGATCTCATGTATCATTTGCACTCGGAATCCCAAAAGGTAAGTGCAGGCTACGAACTCGGCTATCGGATAGGCCCCGGTGAGGTTCTTACGTATCTACGCTCCAGACCGCCCCCGCTTGCTCGCCGAGTTGCCCCAATACTCGGGTCTTTATGAGTACGGAATTATTACATACCTTTTTTATAGCGACTTACTACCCGCAACTAACCAACCCTACTCTCCGTAATAATTGGAACGTACCCTATCTTAATTTTTTAGCAAAAATTTACCCCCTCGCCATCCTCGTCGGATGCTCCCTCCGGCTCCGGCGCCCCAGCTGCGGTCGATGCGGTGCAGATTGAAAATGTCGTCAACCAACGGGTGGAACAAGCCCTTCACCGCCTCTTTACCGAAAACCCCGAACTAACTCACCCCTCCGCTGGCGACCCGCACCGTTCCCTCCTGGATCTGGCCCACCGGGAATCCCAACTCACCCACGGTAGCACCGAAGCCGTCGCCCAGGAACTGCGCCAGGCCATTGAGCAGTACCAACCCCATTCCGCTACCGCGGAACTACCCGCCGCCGTGCAGGAAAGTCGCCGGGCCGTCGTGGCCTGCTACCGGGACCATACCGGGCGCCCATTAGATTGCTGGCAGGAGGTGGAAAAGTTCAAGCAAAGCGTGCGTGAGGCCCAGGAGGCTAAGTGGAAGCAGGCCCTCTAAGTCGAAGCGAGTTGATTATTTTTATTATTATTTTGTTGATGACCAGCCGGCAAGCGATAATAATGACATTATTGATGATTTGTCTGTGTGGCCACTCTTCGTCTATAAAATGACTATACTTCAAGACGGAGGCCGCGTGACCAGACCTTTCGGTTGATAAACCCCGATGTTGTTCTCGTACTCTTCCTGGGTCGTTTTATAATTATTTTCATCCAAAATATAGTATATGAATACACCGTTGACTGCCCCTGACTATCTGACGAGTAATAGAGGTATTGCGGGGCTGTAGGGTACGTAGGGACTACCTTAGTCGTAGTTATACCGAATCGACTAGAATTCTGGTTCTACACCCGTTCCTTTGCTTAGAATTCCGTTACAATCTAGAGTAATAGAAACATAACTGGTGTTGTGTATGCAACTGTAAGAAAAGGATTTAGGGGCCTGATCCAACCTCCGAACCTGTCTGGTCTCATTGGCGATGTGGTTGGGGAATCCGGGCTACTCAAGCTATTTTTATCTGGCCCGATTTGAACAGGAGTGGAGTATCGCTCGATAAGGATGCTAGAAGGGGGGATAGCCATTGGCAAGGTGATTATATTTAATTGCTAGATGGGCCGCCTCGATCACTCTCAAGATGGAATTATTCCATAATCCAGGGGAGAATTCGACTGGGCTATAAAAAGATCCCGTCCCGTTTCCATGCCGAGGTATACCCAAAGTACGAACCTAGTCATATCGTTTTCTCTTTCATTTCGCGTGGTATTCATTGGTTGTTGTTTTAATTACGTGGTGTATTCTAATTATAGAACCATTTAGGCCATTTAGTACGTTGGCCGGGATGTGGGAGTGGTAGGGTGATGGGAAGGGGGGGAGAGTACTGACTGAGACTAACATGCTCGGCTAATATTTAGCGCCAACGTGTAAATCTATGTACATGATAAGATACAGCCAGCACCTAATCCTTCCTTGACAAATGAAAAGACTGGGGGGTGCTTCTAGAATTATATTATTATTATTTTACAGTCGGCTTAAATCGCCCATGGCTCTGATCTCACTTGGAGGTGTTTCATATCACCGAGTGGCGCTTATTCTATTGATACTGCATTATTTAGAGTATCTCTTCTCCTTCTCACCTCCCTTCCTCCTATTCCATTAATCACCCTCCCCCTTCCACCACCTTTAATTCTTATTTATATTATTTGGGCACCCTCTTTTATATTCCGCTCCACACACACACACACACATCTTCCATTGTCCATCCTGATAAAATAAGAGGTAATGAATAAACCCCTGGGTTGTAGTGTGTGTGGGGTGGTCGTTAATTATTCATCATGACCCAGTGGCGGGGGATATCCAATTGGCATTGACATGCATTTCATTATACTGTTAGATAATCCCGGGCACCACCGCTTACCCAGAGTTCTCGAGAAAATAACAATCATGCAATATTCCGCGGATTTGCTGATACATCGACTATATTCCCTTTGGTCCAAAAGAACCCTACCTCCCGGGCATAATAGATATGTTTTCGCGAATACGCGGAGTCCCGGCTAGCCACCCATCCCTAAGATGGGGAAGGAATGAAAAAGGGAGGGGGGGCAAATGGGAATTTCTGCGGAGAGGTTTCGGTAGACTTAAAGTGCCCTTAGGTGGCTAGGCGTTCATAATAGAGATGCCCGTACAAGGAAGGGGCGGATGTTCGTACCGGATTTGACACTAACCCCTTCCGCCGGATCCTTAGAGAGGAATACAAACTCATCTAACTCGAGCACCAAGTGGCGCCGTTCCCCTCCAGGCCCGCGGTTCTCACCGGCTCGGTAGCCTATTCTATTATTATTAGCAGCATTATTTTTTATTGTGGTGCTGGGAAGACGGCGATATGAAACACCGCCTGCTTTTCAAACAATATTAACGGATACGCCGCGAAGAAATGTCATGAAATACCCCCCCACCCCTCACATCCTACACTGTTATAGAGTGGCTGGGCAGCTGAATGGCATTTCACCCTATTTCCCAATTTGCGGTTGCCCGACAGGTTGGTTACCGTGGAAATATGCCCGAGAGTTAAGACTTGTCACCCTTCGAGGATTTCCCGTGGTTCAGATACATTTTTCCGTGGCTACAGTTGATCCACCCATATTCCGACGGTAATAAACCGCCGACTGTAGTGGGTTTCCCGATGCATCGTTCCCCGGCCAACACAGTCATCTTTTAGGGACATTTCCCCAAAGTTAGTTGGGGTGGGCATTTTACCTCGGAATATTCTCTATGATGTGTGACCTGCAAATACCCAAATCCATAAGACTAATGGCCGGGGAACACATCTAAACCTCCGACTATAGGTAAATAGGCAAATAGGAAAATTGGCCTGTAAACCTGTTCCCCTTCGGTCACGCCGAGATGCGGAATCTAGGTGGTTTACACTTCGACATTTCGTCAGCTCTATCTCCCCATCGATAAGCTAACTTTCCCCTTGCTAACACCCATTTTGTTTCCCAAGGGCAAGGTTGTCGACAAGACCCTAATCCGGATATGCTGTTACTTCTATAGTGTATTCCTCAGTAACGTATCTTATTCTCGGCCAGTACCATGGAATGACATACCATAACTTGTTCACTAAGTCATTATTGTTCTAACTGTTCATTTGGTTATCAAGTGGGTCTGTCTTTTTTTTAGGCATTCGGGAGCTTGGGCGAATTGGTATTTGGACATAGGGAGTGGCCAACGACAGTGGATACAAATCTTCTTTTGTATATTACTGTACTGACCAACCCTGCTGTGCGGCTATTCCGGTGGTTATACTTAAGTTGGGTATTTTTGTCAATGCAGCTACGCCATCGCTCCCCAAGCGTATGCTTCCCCTGTGGTTTACGCCTAGCCCATCCAGATGGCGACCACACCCACCCGACCAAAGGCTTTTCATCACTTAGGTCTAAACAAATGGCTATCTCTAGTAGTCTTGTGGTCCCCCTATATTACTATATATATAAATAATAGTAATAAAGAAATGCCATTCTCAAGTCCAGCCTACCTTGCTGTATCCCGAAACCGTGGCATGTGTGCAACCAATGTATTCAAAACATGGAGAGGTTATTGGTCATAGTACTTTTCTTCTAAAGCAATGCAAGGGTTGAGATAGTCATCTAGTGGTCGGATGGGGTTGATAACAAAAAAATAGTATAGGGGTAGAGGTGGGGGGGGGGCTACCACAAAGGTGGAAGAACAAGCAGGGGAATGCCGAATTAATCTGATCAACTATTGGCAGCACAACGAGTGACTGTTCGAGCGAATAATGGACGACAGTGCACGCGCGCTTGGATGGGTATACACCTGAGTGAGGGTGTCTGTGGGAGGATACAGCGTAGAATTCTATATACCGAAAAGCTAGCTAACGGAACCCGTCGGAAACACCGTGTCACAATCCATTAGCCATGCGGGAGTAGATATAACGGAGAGACGGCAGAGCGGAAGCAGATGCCTAAAGGGGGCTCTATCCTACCTTTTTCCCTGTTCACAGCCTGGAAGACAATTTGTACCAATAGCAGCACTAGTACATGGCATAGGGTTGCTAAAGTAACCTAGTTGGTGTAACCATCACCAACAAAAAAAAATTCAAAGAAATTGAGGATGCGTAAAAGTGAAAAATTCACGCGATAACGACGGGGCCCAACGAGCACCTAAGGCCAATAAACGGCTAAGGAATTCTGCAATTCAAACCCTCCTTTAGAGCGATATTGGCGGGGATGCTCCCAAGCAGGATGACGCACAATCGGTAGCTAGGAAGTGCGGGATTTCCCCGATAACCATTGCCATCTCCAAGAAAGTCGGGCATTAGTGTGTGTACGTGTCTGTGTCTGTATGTGTGTGTGCCATTTATTTGCAGCTGAGGGAATATAGTGGCGGGTATGGGCGGAACTTGCGACTAGTAGTCACTTTCACGGGGAGTCGTCCAAACTGGGCGAAAACCCCCGACCCGAGAAGATCCCTCCATTACAGCGGCTTGTGAATATCGGAACGGGCGCATTGGCTGGTGAATGAAATAAACCGCTGGTACTAATTTGATTTGGGACTCCGACTGTATACGATGACTTGAAACTATTGGAATTAGGGCCATTGCTTAGTTTTCTCGCATACGACTGGTCGAAACCGCCACAGCCACCCCTACCAACATGCCACTGCGGGGGAGTTACATTGTTAACATTTCTATCTTTTTTTTATTAGTATTGGTTATCGTCGATTGCTATAGTGACACGAACAATGGGGTTGGAAGTTGAAGTCGAGTCGAGTCGAAAAGGTAATACTAAAAGAAACGGGGGATAGCATAATACAATAGGATTTTCCTTGGAAAGTCGTCGGGTTTGGGAAGAGGGGGGGTGGTGCATTGGATTATCCCGATATAACAATATAGCCAATGATCGACTTTCCGTATCCCATTTGGCGACCGGTGGTTTGGTACACCACCGGCTGCGTATACTCGTTGCGGCCCGCCTACGGTATTTCGCCCATTGGAGGGAAAAAGGTATCTACAAAATAAAAGATAAAATAACATGAATAGTTCTTATACACCAATTGGACCTAAACCATGAAGCGAGGAAAGAGGATGGTGTGGTACAGGAAACGGGGTGGTAGGTACAGAGACGAGTTAGGAGTAACCCCCCCCCCAATTTAAAGTGGGGGGCTCTACCTCACTGGTCCCTAATCCCCCACCACGGACCCACCCTAATTTTTCTCTTCATCTCTTTCATATTTCAATCTCCGCAGGTGCTCGGCCCTCGGGCGAGATATCCATTTGGGCCCAAGCCACTTAATACATAACCTGCGGCAGTGCTTAACATGGACGGCGCCATTGTTAGCCTGGGAAGACGAGAAAGGGGTCGGTTAAACACCTCATTTAGTTTCGCCCCGACCATTGTTGGGGCAGGCTGTGGGTCCTGAGAATCACACGGAAGCCCAGATGTACCGTTTCCCATTCATCCGCAGAAGACTTGTAAGCCCTACCCAGAGACCAGGCATTTATCACCACTAGTTAATTGCTTACCATGTATTCTCTCGGTTTGCTTTTTTTGCATATGCATACCGAAGAAAATACACATGTACACGTATATGATTCAGTTTTTACATTCAAACTTCAGTTTGGCAGCCCTTTAACATAAACCAATAAAGACCCATGGTGGGTATTGGCAACCTTTTAGAGTTGGGGCCGTAAAAGTGTCATCGATACCGGTGCACTAAAATAAGTGGCGAGACACTATTGCTGGCCTTGGCGGGTGAGTGGATTTGAAAAGGGCTCGGATAATTGCAATAGTTCTTTTAATAGACCTTGGTTCTGTAGAGGAAGGTTGGCGGGGTACTGTCACTCCACACTCGATCAAGATGTTCTTTATAGAAGACCTGCAACCCCCACCACAGCATTTCCCCCTGGTTAATTCTTGACCATTCTTTCCCCCATAGTGCTTTTCTACATTGAAAAAATCGATTTGATCGGCGATTAAAACCCGACTTACCCGCTTGGCGCATTATTAAGCAAACCCCGCTGCGACTGAATCCCCCGTCCGAAAAAGATGAAGAAAATAATAATGAATAAATGGTGGGCCGCTGGATAAGGTGAGGGGGAGGAGAAGAAGAGGGAAAACTCGACCTATTTGTTCATGGGTGCATGATCAATTCGATGATGCTCAGTCCAGGGCACCTAGTACACTCCCAGGCCGTGCAGACTCGACAGCCAGAAGTACATGGAATACCGACGAACCATCCGAGGAAGGCGGAAGAGATGCTCCCAATCTATGCAAGGTCCGGAATAGGGGGAGGGTTTCCGGCGTGTCGGTACAGATACGCTATAGCGATTGGAAGGATCTACTCTACCGGAAACGGCCCAAGAGGTCAGTCGCCGATGGTATAGCCAAGGTTGTATAGGAGGTGCACCCTTAGATAGCTAGTAACCACCTTGATTCCTCGCCCCTATAGCGTTGGTATACCCCTTCACCAAGTTTAGTATGACCCGGTGTGTCATGGCCAGGTTCAAGTGTATCCATTACATGCACCTATAGGATTTATAGATACTACTACTTCGGCACAGCCGTTTTAAGGATGTGGCGGTGGCCTAGGCAGGGTAGTCCGGGTAAATGGCATAACAAGGGGAGAGGTGACAGAGGGATCAGTCGCATTATAGGAACACACCCATGTTGACAAGTGTATATATATATCTAAACCGGTTAAAGGTGGAAATATGTCGATGGGGGTGTATCATTGAATAAGCAGATCCAAAGACACGAATGAGTGGCACAGATTTCTTCAATAGTGGTGGGGCTTATGCTTCTCAAGGGGTGAGGCCAAACCAGAATATTCCAATTCAACCCAAGAGTCTACTACTGGCGGTAATTCCCAACAAAGTCCGACATGGACAATTACAGATGATGCACCAGGGGGAAAATTAATAATGGGGGCCACACTGTAGTCTCACCCATCCTCCGCCGATTGCAAACTGCATTGATCCATATGGGGGAACTTCAAACCAGCTGTATAAGGGTTTACATAATACGTGTATGGGCGAATATATGTGAGAATAGCTTTTCACCAGTAATATTGGCCTCATCCAATGGATTTTTCATTATACAGCCTGAATGAACTTCTCCCATATTGACCTATATTGGCCCATTCTTCCCCTCTCTCACTCTCTCCCCCTTGTATAGCGGAGGAGAGGTCGAAGCCTCCCTTTTTTTGGTACCGTTGCTTAATTATTTAATTAAAGGAGTTGGGGAGGAAATGTTCCAAAAGACTATTCCTTCCAATCCATTAATTTCTTGGCTCATTTTGGGGGGAGGGTAGGTTATGGGCTACACAATGTGATCGAATATTAAGCGCACGGACAGTGACGCGCTGACCATTAGTGTAACTCCAATATAGGGTGTCCATGTTGGGGAGAGGGATGATGTCAGCTAGGTGATTCCAAAATCCACTATTGGTACATTGATCAACCGATAGTGTACATGATGGAAGGGTTGGGGCTAAGTTCTAGAGAAGAATACCGCACCGTCTGGCCTAGCCTTCATTTAGTACGAGCCAATTGTACCGTTGAATTGTCTCAACTGAGCCTTATAGTATAGTGTAGGGTTGGGAAGGTGAGGCCACCCACTAGATGCCAATGGAGGAGAGAAGAATCCGGCCGTGTTTCAATAACAATTGTGACGAGTCAGTCTGCGGTGTCATAAGCCGATCGGACTGGGCAGAGGAAGAAGGCAGAAGAGGGTAAGGGGCTCCGTCGGGGTAATTCCAGCCCGATGTCATCAGCGTGGGGACCCGTACCAGAATAGCGGTGCCAAGCCAACCCAACATTGGTGCATGGGATCGCCACCACTTCGCTAAAATACGTAAGGTGCTTAGCTTATGGGGTTGGTGGCAGATTGCCTCTCCTAGATAGAGACGCCATTACCCTATCCGTCATTATTACCCTCCCCTGCCTCGCCCCTCCCTGTCAATCCAACCCAATCCAGCCCAGCCCTTTCAATTTTGGCCATTATCTAGCGAAACCCAGAGAGCGGGGCCTCCCATGCAAGTGAACTGGTAGGAGGAGAAGGAACGAGTATAGGATGATTCCCATGACTTGGGAAAAGCTATTCCAATCACTCCGCATCATCCCCCGCTTCATCAATCGAATGCGTTTGACGGTGAAATTCCGGTATTTTTGCAATCCGAGGCACATTGCGCTTACATTCATTGGCGGCGGTGTACCCAGTTATTCCGACTTTCCGTGGACAGAATAAGAAATGAAGATCCCGAAGTGGTCGTAGTGGCAGGGATGGAAGGAAGGGGAGCGGTGGAATGAGGGCCGTGAATTTGGTTGATGAGAAGGCAGCGGTGGGCTAGATGAAAAATGACCATTGTTGGAACTGTTGGGTCCCAGTGGCTGGGTGGCGGGGTTGCCTAAACCGGTTTAGCCAGCGGTGGACTCGGCGTGTTTCGCTGCACCCAGACATACCCAATAGTTCGGGTAGTCGGCAAGCCCTGTCAAGAAGACCCCTCTCACTCCAACTCCCAGTTCCTCCTCCTCCTCCTGGCACACTGTATGTTCGCATTGTTTTCTACCCTAACACCCACTTTTTCCCCGCTAGATAAAATGGCCCGTACGGGTGATCACTTTTCCGTGTAAAAAAGACGACTACCAATTTCGATTGCTGTTTTTTTAGGGGGCCATTTTCAACAATAATGTTTGCGATATGGTGGTTATTTTCCCTCCCAACAGACGTTATCATTAGCATAGGGAGATCGCCTAACAAGGTGCCGTTAGTTATTTCGTCACCTGCGGCCCTATTGGGCTGAATGTAAACGTTGCTTTTGAACTTATAATAGCAGGAATAAACCAATGTATAATATTGAGTTTGGCAACTTAACCCGAATTTCAAAATGTGGGGGGATCCTTGGCACCGATCATTGTCCGACCAGGGTGTACAGCCAAGCCGGCTATACTATTGCCGTTCTTTGAGGCGTGCTTAAGGTCGCGGGTTTTCGGTCCTAGGAAATGGAGGGGGAGAAGGGGGTAGGGTCGCCAAGCCACTGCCCAGACCATTCACCCACCCGTCTACACCTGCTCCTTCATGGCAATCGACCAGATCCCTTTACTCATCGGCGGATCATTACATACTCATTCAAGGTACTAAAGTTCTGGGCGAGGGACCACTATTCTTTCGTTAATAGATTTCAAGCGTATTCCCCCCTTGCTACCTGGCTATGTGCACCCCTATTTTTAGCTATGATGTCACTGTCAACTATCCCTTTACTGCTCCTAAACTAGGTACTGAGAAGTTGTGACATTCACTATATAATATAATAGTGATAAAGTTTTTCTTTCTTTAGAAAGGATAAGAATGAAGGGAGGAGGGGGTCGCATACCGTCTGACGCCTGACTGCCTTGGCCGCAGGCCAAACTCGCTTATTCACGAGGTCAGTCAAATGTTGAATTACTGTGACGATGACCCCATCCCCTCCCCTGCACCCTCTTGCCTCAATCAGCCAATGCAAAGGGAGGAGGGGGCTGAGGCAGTGAAGTGTAATGAAGTGGGGGACGGGGGCGGGGAGGATGTGGATGTGGACGAAGAAGGACACCACCGAACTAGTGGTATCGTGTCGTCACCGTGCTGGGATACAAGTGAAAGGATAGGTATGGGGAGGAGGGGGGGACTGCTTGACACCTCTGACATTGCCGCCTGAGTCATAAATTGGCAAGGAGGCGGTCGCGCAAGCAGGGGAAGGCGGGTGACGGACCTTCAGCAGTTGTTTTTTTTTGGTTATATTTATCGACTGAGGTAGGCCTTTTTACACTAACCGTCCCTTCCTTCCTTCTTACCCCCCCCCTGAAACCCCCCTAAATTAGAATGGTTGATAAGAAAAGACCTCAAACCGGTAAGATTTCCTTTTTTGGATATTCCAGATTTCATACCAATGCACCAACGCCCGAGAGGAGGGATGTGTATGTGATCACTTCGTCCCGTTTGGCAAAGTTCAGTGTGTAAGCTGAACTAGGGTTTAGGTAAGCGGGTGAGTGAGAAAGTCTGGGTGTCGGTGTCTGTGTGTGGAGTGACAATGCGAATGCTAATAGATAACCGGTGGCCTCGGGGGCCAGTCGACTAGGCATTGTGATGCACACTTCGCTGTACGCCCGGGCTCGTTTGGACTAATTTGACCGAACTCGCTCTTAAAGTGGGAAGCTTATGGTAATATTACTAATGAATGGAGAGGTGAAGGCATTAATGCGGTTTACTCACCCTAATTTACAGTTCGGCCATTTTTAAAAAAGCAAGCTGCAGCAGTGGATTAGCCAGTGAGCGGGAGACTACTAATGAACTAGAAGACTAGAAGAAGGAGGGGGAGGGCAGAGTATTCATACTCGGACTCCCTCCTAGGCATTAAGGCATAGCCAAACGCGTAAAGGAAGCCCCCGTCTGTGCTCTCGGCGATTATCAGCTATAGGCTGAGAATCCCTCCAATAGTGGCAGCCACGATTCGTACCCATTACTAAACGAATAATCTCCCCTCCCTGTCATTGGACAGTTCTGAAACCCGAACCAGTGGTTTACCAATGGGTATCGACTGAAATATTGCCCATATCTGATGCACATTGTTGGTTGGGATTGTCGCTAATCATTCATATTTCCTCTATTAGAGCTCAAGTCCCCAGAGGAAAGTTGGGGAAGCTGAGGGTGGGGGTGGTGACATGTGAAAAATGCTGGTGGTGGGCGAAGAGGAGAGGGGTTTACGGACGTTTACCCGCATAATTGAATTGCATCCCAGATCCGACCAGGGATAAGAGAGGTTCTGCGCTACGTATTGAGTATTAAACGCACTTTGCTACGGTATTTAGTCACTTGGGCCTTGGGGTTTTTTACCCCTTTCAGCAAGTATTCACCGTGTATGTGTAAAGCGGTGGTGTTGAAAGTAATGGGCCACACCATTACGATGAGTAGTGGAGAAGGCCATGGCATAACACCGTCATCGGGGCCAGCGTGCCCCCCTGTTGACCCCGGCTATGGATGAATTCAAACCCAAACCAACTGTCAAACCGGATTGATACAAGTTATAGAACTGGACTTGGCAACTCCTGCGACCCGACAGTGCGTCGGATGCCGCTGGCCCATACGTCTCTCCCACCCACCCACGCATCCCTCCCTCCCCGTTTACCAAACGAACTGGTGGTGTTAGGTGTCATTGACTTAAAAACCGGTCTGTGTGTACTGGCCGACCGCATGCAGTGGCTGTCAGTAAATATGTCATATTTCCCAAGTAAACAGTCGGGACTTGTTTTACCTTGTCGCCTTCCGATTATAGTGACAGCAGGACTAGGGCAAGTAAGGGGAAAGGAGTGTGGTACAGTAATCGGAATCATCGAGAGAGGGGGGAGGGTAATATCGGTGGCAAATAAGGTCGGCATTACTGTACCATTTTTTTCCGCAATGGAAGGGTGAATATGAAAAATACACCAACCCTATCTGAAATTAATATTGCCATAGTGGCTTAGACTGGCATAACGGCTTTCCTATGTGAGTGAAGGGTATGCTTCTACATTACTGTTTAAACATAGAAGGAAGAGACATAGAGTAACACCTCTCTCCCTCCCTCCTCCTTCCGGACACTATACTATGTCGAGAGAGTTATAGGTATTTAGGATGCGGCGTTCAGCCAATAATTATGATTCATCGTCGGCACCGACCCAATTATGATATTCACCCCATCGTCTCTATCGAATGGCAACCACTGGCCAATGGTAAAAGGAATCCCTAATGATGAGGTGGCCTCTCCACCCCATTGAGCAGCCAACTTGCAACTATTTTCAGTATTCGGGGCCGAGTCATGGCAAAGCAAAACAACCACCGACAAGCCTGTAATGACTAATTGTATTTTGGGACCAATGATCGGGGTGGCAGATAAAATTGGCTTATAATATCTTCAGGATGTGGCTAATCTAATCTTTCCCGAGCCCACCTTTAAATCAACCGCCGATGAAGCCCAAAAATTGGTTGCTCGTGTATAATATTTTCTTCAAAAAATCATCATCATGAAACACAAATCAGAGAAGGGGCGAGACTATATTATGCCTTGCAATGCGGTGTACCAATGATTTCCCAACACCCCTCCCGTCGCTCCTCCCGTATCCGTGCATTCGTGTAAAACGCCTTTCACGCTTCCACCCGTGGCGGGCCGGCTAGGTCACGCCCAGACCAACCCGAATAGAGTTATGCGTGGCGCCTACTTCTAATCGGGTCGGCGGTTTTCCACACCATTAAAGTTTGATCTAGTATACTTGAAAAGTAGATGTACCGGAACGACAAATCGGGCAGGCTGTGGGGCTGACCAAGAGTGAGGGGGGAGGGACAGCTGATGATATGTGTGGCGTTGGGCTGGATAACTAATTCCATAAAAGGATACTACGAAAGTGCACGGTTACCTATAATGGGGTTAGGCGGTGCTGCCTCGGGAGACAAGGGAGAAGGGTTGAAGAAGGGGAGGCAGTGTTAATCAATGCGAAATTTCGCTAACAGTCATACACCCACGAAGGACACTGGGATGTTAATGTATAAATTGGTCAGTTGGAGGTATTCGAAGGCGGGTCCGCTTACCCGATATGCAACCACCCAACCGGTTTGACTAGGCGGGTATGCTGGATCAAGCGAGCGAGGATCTGAAGTTGCATACCTTTGAATCCAACGCCAAGGGTAGAGGAAGGGGAAGTGACGGGGTGACATGTGGGTGTGGTAGAGCCACTGACCAGGGGGAACTTCGAAGGTTCCGTCCAGTTGGAATGTTATAAATGTAAAATATATGGGGGAGTTGTACGTACGCTACTATGGTTCACAGCTAGGTTTCATAGTGAGTGACACAATGGACTCCACTTTCTCTCCATGGGCGTCGCGCTTACCCTCCATCTCCACCTTTTGTATGGCATTAAAGAAAGAGCGTCGTAAGGAACCGTGCATCATCATTTATCAGCGCGGCGTCGGTTCCTTAATTACGATTGGCAGGGTGCGAGGTTGCCTTCCCTAGAATATTTGTGCTCCGGGATCCGGCGATAGTTCCGCACCCGCTAAGAACGGGGGGCTGGAAGTGAATCACCAATGCTGTAAAAGAGAAGGAGAGGGAATGGTAATTAGAACGAACGCCATCCCCGCCGGGTGTACCATAGAGCGTTGTACCCCACTAGCCACCACCATCCCCGCTTCTAGTACACTCTTCCATATTACCGCCACCAGCACCACCCTATTTCTCCCCTCCCCCCTCTCCTCTTATTATACCCCAATTATTTACTTTCCGCTTGCACTCCCTCATTAGACGCTGGCAATTTATGCCACCAGTATTCCATGTACGGTACATACTGGCCTTGCACCAACTCACAGACAACCTGCGCATCAATTGTACCACCCTATTCCGGGCCACCACAACCCCTCTTTGTCCCACATCATGGCCGATACGTATGTGGGGCAGGGTGGGGTGTGTGTGGAAGGAGGTGGTGTCTCTAGGTATGTTGGGCGCTGCATATCGGAGGATGGAGAAGGGGGGGGGAAGCGGGGGCACACCTTTGTCGCCACTCCGCTGGGCACTGATCTGCTGCCAAGTCGCACCCGCACGACCATGCTGCCTCACAGATGCTGGGAGGCCAGCGGCTGAGACTGACGTTCATTGGCCCTTTCTTACCTGTCTACACTTCCCCCTTTTCCCCCCCTCCCCGTTTCCTCCCCTAGACACATGTACTGCCTAAACGGTATTATTACTATTATACTATTCAGTGCGCTTATACTGTAGCCGAACTAAACACCCCCGCATACCATACCATTGGCCACCACTGATGCTGCCGCTGCCTTCCCTCTATCTTTTTCTCTCCCTTTTTTGACGACAATCCAATTATATATAAATACACCGTGATTCGCAACCCTCGATCAGTTACCTACGTTCCCAGTGTATTGCGCCCCGGGAAATCGGTGACCCTAATTTTGATTCCAATTTTGACAATAGGCTTGTATAAATACCTCGCTCCTACCTCTCTACTCGGCCCTCTTTGGTTGTTTTCTGTTGCGCTTGCTCAAAAGCCTTAGCTGCACTGGGATTAAAGATTTATCCCCCACCCCCTCTACTTTGCCCACTCTCCTCCTTCCCTTCTGCATTTGCATTTTCGTTTTGCCCAAACTAACTAAACTCCCCGCCCATAACCTTGGTTTAGCCTCCCCCACACTGCGGGACAATAGTGGACATTCGTACCAACCGCTTGGATTACCCCGCCCCATTGACTCGGTCCATCACACCGCGTGTAACCTTTGGACGTTCCTGCCCTTAACTTTAACCCCATTTTCTCTCTCCCTTACTCCTATTATTATTTTTTCCTCCGCAACGAATATCCGGTTATTTTGATACGCTGTCTTTCCCACAGCCCTGGATGTATTTGATTTTTCGGGTTTATCTAATAATACAGTCCGAATTGCTTCCCAAATGAATTTGGTGTGAGCCCCGACTAAGACCGATTCACCTTAGCGTTCTATACCTCCGTACTACACTGATATCCCCGGCTTGACCCCATCCCTATTTATTTTGTACCCGTTAGTTTCTCGGCTTAGCTTTTTTTTCTGCTTGCGAATATTTTAAGTGCCGGTGACTCCTTTCCTTCGCTTAATTTAGTAACATTTCCTCGCACATACATTAAACCGCCCACCGCGGATTACGGGCCCTTCATCCATGTAAGTCAACCCCCCTATTATTTCGCTTTCCTTTGCCTTCACGCGGCCGCCACTGCATTGTCCCACTTTAGGCACCTCCCCTTCCTCTCTTCCACTCTTCACGGTGATGCCACCCCTACCCCTCCCCAAAAACGCATCTTATCCACGCCATCCAAGTCAAACTTGGGCACGGGCATTTTGGCCTCTAGACCCTTGCGACGGGACTGGTGAGGAAAGGGATAGTTGCCCAATGTGACTGGCCTGAGTTACTTCGATTCCACATTCCAATAGCCTACCTGTATTTCCCATGAACTTTGCTGTCCTTCCTACTTGCTTACTCGAGTAATTTACCCTTCCGTTTCCATCCATCAATTCCGACTGAGGGGGAATGGAGAATCAGCTGGCTATCACACCACCCCTTTGGGATGTTTGCCAGGTGGCTCAACGGGCTACAATGGGTGATGGATGACGAGGTGGGGTGGGGAGGAGTGTTGGCTGAAGTAAGGGCTTGTTGAGCCAGGTCACCAATGGCCTCTAGCCACCCCTTGCCCTGGTCCCAAACGAGCAACCTTTCACCTTCAACCATGCCACATTATATTTGGACTATTCCCCAATGGGCATCCGCAATATTACGGTACTCAATGGTCGACATCGACCTACCCATGCTACACCTGGCTGGGAAGGGAGAGAGAGAGAGAGAGGCAGGAAACATTGTCATCGAATGGGCAACCCTAGCAGGACATACCTGCCACTCTTTTCGTCGTCTACCCCATTAACAGCACACTTTAATGGAAATCCTTGATATTCAGAATTCCGGGGGGTTTTCCCAGGCATTTTTTTCGCCATGGGCCTGTTTTAGACATGTATATTACATTCGAAATTGCCGCCTCATTTCCCATTTCTCTTTTTTTGATTCAAATCTATCTAGAGGTGTATATTATTATCACTCGGGCATCACCCAATGGCCATTCGAATTGCAAATGCCCCATCAGGCCAATTGAGTCGGCCTAGCTGTACTAGAATGGCCACGGGCCTATCCCAAGACGTGAGGGTGGGGGAGGTCCGGAGGTATTGTTGTCCGTTAGTTCTTGGCTATGGGCATACCTAATTTCCCCAGGTTCTTATGTTATTTCTGTTTTGGGGTATCTTATTCCCGTCCCTCATTCGTTTGTGGCGCTGGTGACTATTATTCCCCGCAATTGTTTATTTATTGTCGTGGTTTTGTTTATTGCTGCCATATAGTCCTACCCCACCCCCATCCGCGGGTAGTCTTTCCTTTTATATTGGTCTGGGATTTCTATTCTGCTCTTCAGTTCCCCCACCAAGTTTATTGGTATTGATCGAGGTTAACGGAATTGATTGGATGGAACAACGGGACAAAGGTGAAAGAAGAGAGAAAGTGAGAGGGAGGGAGAGATGTTAAGTCTGATGTGGGGAAAGGATCGCCTCCTTCAGTTTAGGAGGGCGATCGGACCGCCTGACAGACCCAGCCACACTTTCAGTACTAATGGCCCTAAATCCCCCGTCCATCGCTACGATTCATTTTAATGACATGTACTCAATTATATACGTATACATATATATATATATATATATATATACCTTGATATATTTCTTGCATCTCAGTCTGTTCTATATTTTATACTTCAGTCCTAGTCGCTTTAGTTATCTACCCCATTTCCTTTTAGCTAGTCCCGTCTACGTCAAGATCACCTCGTTTAGTAGCGGAATCCCTAAGAAGGTAACATATATATATATGTAGCAGTAAACCATTTGTCCTTAGTTTGTGACCGAGATACCTGATCTTTAGCTTCTCCCACTGCTTGTCTGAAGTCTGCGTCTGCCAGCACCCGCGTCTCTCATATCCGGACTGTGGTGGGCTGCTTCTTAGCGTCCCATTTGATTCATTGAGGGCGCGACCCTGGGTTCGGAGCGCACCCCCTTTCCACCCCTCCGCCACGCAGATTACACGTTAACCATTTCATATTCTCCGGGATCACTCCGGGACTGTACAGTCAGCGGTACCGAGGCTATGTTGCGGACGGGCATCCAGCCGCCCTTTACTTGCCCTTTGTAGCTATTTTCGGCGAGGGTTTATTTTTAGTGGAAAGGAATCTCCGACGTATGCTTTTCCTCCGCGGATGGAGGATGCAATGGCATTTCGCGAAAATTGACCCTTCACTCCCCCCCATAGGATTATTTATTATATATACACTGGTGACGATTAACTACCATACGAGTCTACGCACGTCCATGTGCAGCCGAGTTGCCTCGACCCAGTTCACCGCTCACCCCTTTTTATCTGTCGTCACGATGCCTGGTTTAAATACACATACTGATGTGCTAATTATATATTTACTACTATTCTATACCATCTTCGTTGACATCATCCCCTGGGCCATGGATGTGCGCCGATTTGATTGCTGGGTTGTTGTCCTTCAACTCTTTTGCTCGCTCCTTCCCCCGCTTTTCCTTTCATAGTTCCGCCGCTCATATTGACCGTCCCTCTTCCTCCGCACTTTAACTCTCCCAAATTGACATTGCAAGGCACATCGACCTCCTTATCCACTTGCTGCACGACTCCTGATCGGTAACTGTCAGCCCTTGCCCCTTATGCGGACGCTTGACCTCTGATCGATTGACTCCAGCATTTCTCTTCAGTCCTTTATAAACCGGTTGAATTCCTGTGTGAGCCTCCAGGTCACTCCATACTTCTTTGTCCTTCAAAAGGTAAGTGAGTTACAACGATCTTCTATGTTCCTTTCTGGCTATTATATAGACGCTACACGTTTAGCACGTTTCTTTTATTATTATTATTATTATTATTATTATTTTCTTGCTGGGTTTCCCCGACATTGCCTGTCGATATGTTACTTCGGCGGTCCAATTCCGTCGAATATATATATATATTTGACGGGTTGCAACCACGCTACCCCTACGTCGGCCCAGGCGTTGCCCCTTCAATCCTTCTCCGCTCTGTCTGATTCAGTAGTCTGTTCATTAGGTAGTTAGGCTGATTGAGTGTGAACGGCGATTCAGTGGGCCTAACCTCCCCCCGTCTCCCCTCGTTCACTCTCTTTGGTCCTCACCATCGATCACAGGTTCAAGGCTTCAGTGAATGAAATTCCCATATTTATTCCACTGTTTTGTAAGACCGACACTCGGCCATTTTGGTTGATTTTACATTTGAAAGGATCAGTCCAACCCCTTTCCCTTCCTCTCCTTCTATTACCCCCCCTATCTCTTACTCGTTCTCCCTCTCTCTCCTTCCCTCCCTAACTGGAAGCCCTCGACTTGGTCAGAGAAGCCTGAGCTGGGTTTGCTTGGACGATTAGGGTGATCTGACAGGCTTTCCCCCCTAGTACTCTCCTTTTAGCATATGGTGCTTTTCTTTGACACCCAACTAAGTGTGGCGTTGGGTCTCCATTAACCGGATGACTGGGATCAGCCCAGTTAGAGTTGATGTCGGCGAAAGGAGAGGGATGTGGCAGAGCTGGGAGATGGGTGAAAGAAGGGGGACAATTTCAACTGCGCAGCTTCCTTAACCTTTCCTCTTTTTCCCCTCCCCATCCCTCCTGTGACCTATACCTGCGCGGTATCTATTATATAAGTTGGACATCTCCAGCTTTTCCCTCTTTCCTGCATTCCCCTAGCATTTCTTTCATCGTCATTTGGTATCATTAGCTGCTTAGACTTTAGCCATCTTCTCGAACGCTACGTCACGAGAAATTCCGGTATGGTCACTTACCATACCGTCATCTAGTTATTTTGGCTATGCGAACTAATACTGAATTTTTGCAGTATATATCTATATGTATATATATATAATCATTGCCCTGCATCCATTACTCCCCTCCAGGTGATGTTCGCACATCCGATTCAACAAGCCATTTCATATCACCATTGTTGTTGTGGTATATCTTCTACACTATCTTGCAACCATTGTTGCTGCGGTTCGAATAGGGCCCAACTGCCATTTGCTGTTGGCACCATATCGCATTTTCCCTTTCAAGTCCTGGCTTACTGTAACTTCTTCTAGTGTCGTTTTATTTTGAGCGCCCTCCCCCCTGCCCACTCGAAAACTATACTCTTGCTCGGGTACGTTCTACAGTGCACCGACATACCGACGCCGGTCATATAGTCCGAGATCGGGTTGTTTTCGGTGGTCCGGCTCACGTAGTTTCTCTCTCTCTCTCTCTCTCTCGCAATCTCTATTTGGCTTAGTAATTAATTTATAGTCACCTTTACTAGAGCCAACTCCCCCACCACGCCGACGGGCCCTAGAGTGCGCCTCTCACTCCTCCCATCCTTTCTCCCCCTCTCCGGCTGCCGATGGATATTGCCGAGTTGGTCGACCACGACCACCCGGATAGCACAGACCGTCCATTCCGGTGTAACTGGACGGGCTGTTCCAAGGCCTTTACACGCCGCTCGGACCTGGCACGGCACAGCCGCATCCATACAAATGACCGACCCTTCGCCTGCAACGAACCGGGCTGCGGGAAAAGTTTCATCCAGCGATCCGCCCTCACCGTGCACATGCGGACCCACACCGGGGAACGGCCCCACGTCTGCGAGTTCGAAGGCTGCAACAAGAGCTTTAGCGATAGTAGCTCGTTGGCCCGGCATCGTCGGGTACATGTCGGAAAACGGTCGTACCGGTGTACCTTTGAATCGTGCAACAAATGGTAGGTTGACCTCCCCACTTTCTATTATATTTTTGGGGTGATTGGCGCGCTCTTTGTTGATTTGGGTGGTAGGATCCTTTTGGTTAAAGCGAGCTGACTACTGAATGGTGCGGAATATATGGGTTCCAAAGGCGGCGGTTTTTTTCTCTCATAATTGGCAAGTGTAAGCCTCTCTCTCTCTCTCCTCAGCTCCTTTACTTTTTCTTGGTCATTTTGACCAAGGTGCTCATTGGTTTTTTACCTTTAGGTGATTTATTAATAGTGCCTAACCCATTCATTGGGCAAGTCACCCCCCGTTCCAGTGCACCTTTCCCTCCCTATTCCGAAAGCCTATTAAGTGGCTGGGCCATGATGGTGCTTGGGGGGAGCTCCTCGGTTCGGTTCCATGGCCAAGGCATGGACACCACCTGAGAAGGCTGTTATACGTAAGGAGAAGGGGAGGCATAAAAGCCAGTTCGTTTCTGGAATCTGTGCCATAACCCGCTGATCCCCTGAAAATGGGTTGAGTGGGTGGCTTGTCCCATTATTAATTTCGCGGGTCGATCCCCCGGATCCGCACTGGGCCTAATTATTAGGGTCGCTCTTTACTTGCTTTAAGCCTTTCCGTGGATTTCCGGGTGGTGGTGGAGAGGGGGGTCGCCTGTGATCTTTTTGATATATTATTATTCCTGACCTCCCGGCCACCCACATCCGCCCCCTGTAGCCTGGGGGCTCAACAAATGGCGGCCGGTGGTCTGCAAACATTACGGCAAGGGCCCGCGGGTAGGAGAGACACCGTTTATACCGGGTGATGCCATTCATTTGGCTTTGTAGTGAATATTTGGCTTGGCTGTAGTCAATGCTTCCATTCTTATTTTCATTTTTATTGATTTTGTGTGCGTGCGTGTGAGAGTTTCCGCTGTACACCACGTCTCTTTCTCTCTCTGGCCAAGTACCTTCACCCCACGCCTTGGCTGTCCTATTCTCCGCACCATAGCATCCCCCTCGTCATATATTCCGCTATCAATTCTTTCATCCGTTTCTGTAACACCGCCCACCGCCACATCTACGCTAGCAGTTAATGGCAAAATACACTAGACCTCCATGTGCCATCAAATGGCGGTTTTCCATGAACAAAACAGCTGTACTTACCCTAATCCCGGATTATTGACTTGGCATCCCCACCTTCTATATTTAAACCGCTCCCTAAAACTATAATGTCCCTTGTTTTAGTTTTTGGCGCAAGAGCACCCTTATCAAGCACTATCGGCTACATATGCAAAGCCTCGGCCAATCCGGCGGTTCGGAATCGGCCAGTGCGGTCTCACCATCTGCCCCGGACCCTGGTCCACTTTCAGCCAGCCAGCAGCAGCAGCACCACCCCTTTGATCCCAGCCGGCGCAACTATACTGGCCCAGGGATATACACCACCTTGACCTCCCCCTCTACTCCTTCAGTAGAGTCATTCAGTTCGACGCTATCACCACTACCGACAGTGGCACATGGCTCCTCTGATCAGCCGCCCTACACTCGGATACTAACGACCAGCGACCCCCGACCACCCCCTCCTTCACATGGTCTCACAGACCCCGCCATGTTTCCGTCGCGGCCACCGGCCTACCAGCAGCGCCACCTAAATCCCCCCCAGTCTCCCCTGGCTATGTCTATGTCCATGCCAGGCCCATCGGGTCCGCGTCCTTCACCCCTGATGATGCCCCTATACCCACCAGGGGGCGCCTATATGGTCGGATCAAGCCCTAGTAGCCACCCACCGGGACCGGGGGAAATGGTACGGTTATCCGATTTAACCAATCCCCTGACCCCGTCGAGCGCCAACATCGCGGGGTATCCAACCCAACCGTATACCATGTCCCCCGGTAGTCCCGGTCCGTATGCTTGGTCGACTCCGGCGTACCTTGGGCCCCTGGCGGGTGGGGGATACCACCCTGCGACGGGCGCCCCTCCGCCGGTCCCCTATGTAGCTCACCGCCGACCCATGTCCACGGTTCCGGTAGACCGTCAATTGAGCCGGCCCGGTCATCCCTACTTACCCTTTATACCTCCCCCGATCTATCCGGCCCCTTACGGCTACCGCCCGTCCTCCCCGTGGAGCCCCCGGGCGCTGGTCTCCCCTCCCTCCACCTCCGCTTCCGCGACCACTCCGGACTCATTATTGGGACGGGGTGGCCCCGCGTCGGCCCTTATTCGAACCCCCCACGATGCGCAGCTCCCTCCACTGGCAGGGCTCATCGTCCCGGGTTCGGGTCCGAGCTCGGCTCCCGCGGAGCGATTCTATCCCGCCCGGTCCCCCCTCCCCCACTCAGCCTCCCCCGATACCACGGCACCCGCCACTACACCGGTCCTACCCCTTCATCATTCGGTCCCATCCCCGCCGGCCATGCTTGATTCGTTTCCCACATCATCTAGCCTAATTGTTGCCGCCGACCCGGTGCTGCCGTCTCTTTCCGCCATGACCATCCAAGGCACTCCCGGCCTAAGGTCACCCTTAACCCCCATCCAATCCACGGGGCTCGGACCACCGGGCTCTTCTCCCGGGGGTGGGGCCGCGTCCGCCTACTCACCACTATCTGCCGGGTCGAGCCCCATGCCCCAGCGTTACCCATCTTCATCACCTTCTGGTGGAAACAGCTCCTCCTTCGTGCTTGGTTAATCCAGCTGAGATCGCCCACACTAGGATAGAAAGGAAAGGGAAGGTGGGATAGAGTGGGGACGTAAATGGCCGACCAGACAATGGTGTATATTGCTTTCTAGGATGGCATGATGTCTAGAGGTTTATACACTTTCTAATGACACTCAATTGTCTAATTGACCATTTCCAATGATCCTATACCCACTCGGTGGGCCCCTTTTAGGGTTATACCTTCATGGGCCCTATTGTTCCGTTCAATTCAACCGCCAGGCTTGCGCCCAACTCCCTGACGGGTACTTCATGCCCGTATTCATCTACCCCCCCCCTCACGTTTGCATATATCACACTCATTATATTCAGTTGTTCACCCCTTTCATACCATTCGCTTCGATTAGTAGAAACGTTAGGTTCTTCCCCCGGCTGCCACTGGCCTTAACACTTTTTACCATCCTCATCTGCCTTTTTGTTTCCGTGTCGATTTAACTTACGCATTCAAAATGTACCATAGTTCAATAGTATTACGATCCCCCCATTTTTTAAATATGTGATAAATATTCTTTATCCAATAAATGATTGACCAGTTGGCATAGTGTAATTATTTGTTGGGTTGGGCAGTCGTCGTCTATCATACACAGGCGCTGAACCCGACCATTAGAGTCCATGAAAACAACCCCAATATTTAGTGGTACATGTGATAACTATTTCCACTAGAAATATACAGTGGTGCCAATCCGCGGAATTTTTGATGTTGCAATACCAACAAAAAGGTGTCAATTAGGAGTGAATACGCCTCGGAAAGCGATCCCTGTGCGCTGGGGAGGGGGTACACTCGATTGATCTACCATTTAGTAATATCAATTTTGAAACCATTGTATAGAGGGGTGACATATCACTCCACCAGTGTATCCTTCACTAGTATAAAAATGGCGGTCAGACTTGGGGTGTTGTACGGTTGATCCCCAGGCGTCTGGAACCCTTTTTATCTATGGGCCAGGAAATTAGAATGTCGACCCAGATGGGCCAATCTGCCCTGAAGTATAGCGTGCCACGAGGTATATAATATAGCGTACGTGATGCCGTTGGTGATTTTTTTAATTTTTTTTTTAAAAAAAACAGTTTATCTTGCTAGCCCAGTGGATAGACACATTTTTGAAACCACTAAGATTCATTCAATTATTTTTTATTAAAGGGATATATGGACTGGCCCTTCCCTAATATTAATGACCCTAGTAAAACACACCATTGAACATCCGGTTAATGGGGCACTCTTAACACCATCTGTTACCCGTATTAAGGTATAGTGGTTGTGGTGGATATAAGAGATATAAACCACAGCGGCTGTGAAAACACACGCGCGCGATGGTATTGGCCAAGTTAGGGAGTATATTCCAGTTGACATAAATGGCCGGAACAACTTACCTTCTTCTCTGATCTTTCTTGCTTATACTAATTCGAAATAGTGGATTGTCCTTCTTTCGGATTAATAAGGGAATGAATGACCGACTCACACTGGGCGCTCGAGCCAAACGTAAAGAAAATGTCGTATTCACATCATTATGTGGGACGATCCTAGTATTTTGGGCTTAAAGTGTTCATGGCATTGGAAATGGCGCTCAAGGCTGGGGGTATAGCAAATGCGAGGATTCAACTACATGGCCGCTCAATTGGTACCAAGTATATAGTAATACAGTAGACTGGCTCCATTTAGAATAGTAATGCATAGGTCAGGCAGTGAAGAAAGCGGGGGGGAGGATATAGTGAATATTCCTTAATAAGCGCTTTGGCAGTTCTTAATATACTAGCTCGGGGAGTATGAAAAAGCGAAACGATAGCATTGCTTTTTCGAAATGGCATCCCGGAGCCAGAGTGTTTATCGACTGGTTTGGATGGAGCGGATTGAGTTTTGACTGGTAATACCCATCACCCAGCTGATGACACAGCCTTTGAACGCTGAATTACTAAATAAGTCGGTTGGTGGGTGTACACTTTGAGCGGCCTAGATAGTATCCATACACCAGCGGAAATGGGAAGTGGGGAAGCACTTCATCAGCTATTCTATTTTTAGTCTTCGCCTTTCTGATGAGCGTATTTAAACCAGTTTGGCTAGCGGACCAGCGATAGTTGGAACAGCCCATAAGCCCCCTTTTCGGCACTAGCTTTTATTCTAAAAACAAAACACTGCCCTTTAACTAACGTTGACTTTCAGGGCGGGATGTGGTTTGGTCATATTGAGGGATACCAGTTTTGAGGGGTTTGGTTATGATTCCCACCTTGGTCACCCACCGCTTCATCTGCTTAGATTAACAAGCCATGGGAAGCACCTGAGGTACAATTGTAGAAGGTCTGTTTGTATTAGCATCGTCTGAAGCAAAGAAATGGTGTCCCCTGCACCAGCAATCGACAAAACTGATACTGAGGTGCATGTAAAAATAAACCATGGCCACGGCCACTCCCACTAAAGCCGGCCGTCTTAGACACAGGTGGCCATGCTTTAGGAGTGCTTTATTGTTCGGACCAGAACTGCGATTACCACTTTCCATGATTTATCTATCCCTGTGGCAAAATCAAGTAAAATAGCAGTCCCAAACAACAAAGATAAGCTGTTAGCCGAGATAAAAATAGTCTGGGAATCGGGAAAGGCTTACCATTCCCTACCTTATGAATGCGGTATTAACAATGGTATTGAGCTATTTAATAGGCCGCAGGCGACTCCGTCCTAGTCAGAGTATGAGGGGTGTGTATTGGCAGCTTCCTTATCCACTATACTTTGTTCAACCAAAATTCACTTGGTGATTTTTTTTTTCACCTTCAAAATTACTTTTAATAGTACTATGTACATTCCGAAATGTATTAGCAGGCGCGGGGTAAGTATGGTCAGCCTTATACTCCCCAGTGTTAGCCCAAACGTGCCCGATTACTGATAAATTAAGCGTATATGTGAGTGGTCGAACCATTCTACAGCTCGATCACATACATAAATATACCACTGCGGATGAAGGTGCTAACAGGTGTCCAGAGGCGTTTCCCTGACACTGGCGCAATCCACTTCCCACCGCTCTATTTTTGGCGGGACCGTGGTTAACACTGGGAACTCCCCACAATCGCGATGTCCGCTATGGGCAGTACCGGTGTTCGTGGACAGCTGGACCTTGGGAATTGAAAACGTCCAATGATGTTGCCGTAGTAGTAGCCCATACGATCCCAGAAGGGCAGCCGATCCCCTCTCCTTAAGATGCCCCATTCGCAGTCCAGTAAAAATAGCTCAACCTGACCCAATCCCATTTGAGGTGTTTAGGAAAGCCGAGAAGTAAATGCCGCTCTCTCCCGTGTTTGCTCTATATGGGTTTAACGGCACACCTGCTTAATTGGGGATTGATTGTTTGGTGTGAATCCGCGTGACTGATATTTAGATTATTTTTAGGTCAGAGAACTCCGGCAGGGCCGCCTACTATGCAAGGCTAATGGGCCAACAGGACTCCAGTTCACGGCTAAATCGTCCCATCTCGTATATACGGTCTGGCAGTTGTATGGAAGTTAAACCATAATCAGACATTGGTTCCGCAGATGATCGTTCCAGAGTCTGGCTGTATTTAATTTTAATAATACCGACATTGGCTGGGAAACCAACTAGGCAAGTATTCGGTCGGCTATGAGGTAACCGGGTTTCCGTGTGACTAGATTCGAGGGTTTTCTTACCCAGCGGTATCTAATTTTAGAACCTAGATCATATTAAACCTGGGTAGGCGGGAATCCGTAGGCTAGATGTCTAAATAATTCACTCACAGAAGGTATGCCGAGGGAAACATGCCCGTCGAGTAGTTCATTGCTCTACTCTATTACTATTGGGTACACCGACTTTACGGGCACTGGTGTATCGGTAGTTCTCTTGGACTGGAGTGGATAATACACGGACACTTCTGTATAAATAGGCCAGCCCCGGCCCCTCCAAGAAACCCATCATCACTCACTTCAACCGCCTACCGATTCAATTTCCTCCACCCCAAACACCTTTTCTCTTTTCAACTCCCTACCCCCTACCCCCTCCAGCCCCCCGCCCCACAATCATCACCATGAAGCTCTCCACCACCGCCGCCACCGTCTTCGTCTTTGGCCTCGCCTGCCTCCAGGCCCTGGCCGCTCCCCAGGACGACAGCAGCGCCAAAATCAAGGGCAAGGATGAGCAAGCCCCCAAGTCCGACAGCGTGCCCGATGCCATCGCTGCGGCCAAGACCGTCCCAGATCAGTTCTACTCCAGCTACTTCTCAACCTGTGTCAGCGGCACCATGCGCTGCGACCGCTGGAACCGTTCCATCTTCTACGTGTGTGACAACAGCTACCCCGTCCGCTTCTCCTGCGGCCCCGGCACCGCCTGCAAGCAGAATGGCGACTACATCTACTGTGGCTGGCCTTAAATCCCGACCCGCCGGTCTGG
>JANBQC010000237.1:0-39975 GCA_027576995.1 Dimargaris cristalligena
TACCACTTTGGTTACTTGGATTCTTTATGCATCTGAAGTTGTGGTTGCCAAGGAAATGGTCCTTTTGAGCTTCCAAATAGGTATTTCTATTACTTTGGTTTAAACTGGTTTTATTTTATTATAAAAAGTATTATATTTTTAAAGAATTTCATAAAGTGACTAACTAGTTCGCCTGGAGAAGCCACCCTGCCCTTTTTAATATATTTTGTTGTTCATTTTAGTGGCTTGATACTACCACACTGTGACAATGTTGTGGCATAGTCAATGGTAGAGCTACATAAAAGAAACGGATGAGTGGGGTTTCTTCCCCTCTCGGGCTTCTGATTATCCCAGTAAGTGCTACAGCAAGTGTCATTGCTGGGGTCAGTACTGGTGTCGGTAGTGCCGTTGCTGCCAACCTTAGGTTCAGTTTCAGTTTTGGTCTCCGTCTCAGGTTTGGGTTTGGGTTTGGGTTCGGTTCCGGTAGTGGGTTTGGGGCATGTTGTAGCATAGTCAATGGCTGGATCACACCAAATTAACAGGTGAATGGGGGACCTTTTGCTCTCAGGCTTCTGGTCATTCCAGTAAATATTACAGCAGGTGTTGTTGTTGAAAATAGCCAGAGCAGATGCACCCAGCAGGCTGGCAGCAAGCAAAGTTAGACCCGTAATGAAATGCATGCTGTTTTTGCAGTGGTGGTGGTGAGCTGAAGAGAAATACTGTAGGGGGTCTAGTGCCGTGAGGTGTATTTAAGTGGTGATTATTATAATCACTATCGAGTTGAATTGGTTATAAGGCATGGTTAGGAATAGATGGATGCTGGTGTAAATGAGCGGAATTGGCCAGTTTAAATAGGTTTTAATTTACATGGAACGGACCCCATGGGTACCCTGGCCAATGGAGGTGATATCACTATTTCCGAGGTGGAATACTCCTTCACTCATGGTTGTACCAATTAGGGAGCAATGGCCATCCCCATGATTATTAGGAAGCAGAAATTACATCTGTAGGCTATTGGAACATGCGGCACATCCGCGAGTTGTATAGCATACCCGTTAAAGGATGCTGCTGCAGTCAAGAGTGAACGTCCGCCCCCAATGTATAGATCCTATTGAAACATTTTTTGATGGCGGGATCATCGTACAGGCCAGTTTTTCGTAAAACTTTTCGCCGGTTTAAAAAATCACTCGCTAACTAACTGCCACATAAATGACAACTGACCATCCGTGGACTTACCAAGGGGTTAAGACTCATTTGGGGGGTATAATATAATTGGGATTCTCACATTGCATCTCCCCTTTAAAAGACATATTGACTTCGAAACTCACCACCATCGTAAGTCCCGAGCCGAATTGGTTAGCCGACAGTCCTTGGCCTGGCAATGTCAATCACGGCACATTAATCGCGCATCTGACGGAACATCTTTCATCCGGAATTAGGTCTAGATAATATTCCGAATTGATAAATGAGTGTGTAGAGCGATAATCGTAACTCCCTCGACGTTATAGAGGGCCCTGGGCCGAACTTCTGCGTTTTAAACTATTCATCACATCAAAGCTTCTATTTCCTTTCTTGGGGGCGTGCCTGCCAATCCAACTCATCGAAATGGCCAGTATATACAACCTGATACTAGTTTGGTTGTTATTGGCTTACAATGGTTAGTATGTTTGCGAGAATGGTCACCAGCCTTTTCAAATTATAGATTGTCCGGGTGGTCTAGCGGTGCAATTTAGGGGTATTACACGTCGTTGAGTTCTGCGCTCTTGTTAGGCTGGATGTATTGCAATTTGCGGAACGAATAACATGAAAAGGCTGATTGATTGACTCCAAGTAAAACCACGAGCACCAGTGAATGCTACACATGAAAGGGGTGATGTAGTGTGATATATGGATAGGTATTTCGTTAAGTGAATGGGCGAAGGGACCGCCACTCCGCACTGATAATCTCGGGTTCATCCCAAGGGTGCAGTAGCCTATTTGAGGATGCCAGGCCCACTCGCTGCATTCGTTAGGATATTCCAAACCGGGGCACATCCTTTGGATGCGGGGTTGGTTGGTCTATGGAGCTGATGTGGCCAAATAAAATAGATTTTCTTGAAAATAAAAACATGTGTGGTCAATTTAGGGCGACTTATACTATTTTACCGTATATCACGGCTAGTCCATCATACCATGTATTTCTAGAAAACCAGTAACTCGATGTGTTAAATGGTGGACATTTTAATGGGGATTCAAACTCGATAATAAAGCCTGGCGGTGTTTAATGTAATCAACAATGGAATCCGGGATACAGTCAAACGTGTTTTCGGAGGGAAACCCGTACTGGGTTGAAGGGAAGAAGGCTAAGAACAAGTACAGTACTATAACTATTGATAGTATTATGCGTAATAATCCATGGGATTAAAGCCGACCTATCTTTGGGATCTTGACGCCAACATTGACTAGTTTTATCAATAAGGCACAGCAACTACCGAAGGGTTCACACCCCTTTGGTCATTTCTATATCTCCATTTACATATTCGATATACCATATTGTGTATTCCTCTATCACCATTATTGCCTGCACGGTGATTTTTTTTTTTTTGACAAATTTCGATTCATAATGAAGGGGGAAGTAGCCTGGTCACTGTGATATGGGTAAAATATAAAACGAATAAAAAAGAGAAAATAGAACCCATGCGCAGCAACGAGATAATATAGGTGTTATTTCTAACCCTGCGGTTGGGAGTAATGCCGCTGATACCGACGTGTCTTCACCCTTGCCCCAGGACAGTATACCCGGTGACCAAAGTAACCAGGTGCCCGATCATTTAGAAACCCTGATCACAGACAATTGATAAGCCCTTGCCATCGTTGACCAAGGCATAGCGAACATGGTATCGCCCCATCATCATTAGGTCCATCCCAAGGCCCCTATACTTAACAGATACGAACCTCGCGTCTACCAGACATTAGCAGCTGCACCTGATAGAATCAGAGCCGACTACATATACAGGGTGCTCTACTTACCATATTGGCGTCTCCTCAGTTTACTAGCGCTCCTATCACTACTATATTCTTCCGTTTATATATTCTCAGCCACATATCGCTTTAAAAAACCGCATACCTTAATTCACATTTATATCATTTTTTATGGTTACCAACTGTAATGTTCCATAGAGTAAACACCCTCTGTTAGATTGGAATAGCAGGCCTGTAGAGCCATATGGACCCAGTATTCTATAGACGGGGCAATAGCTCCTTAAAGTAAATTTAACGACACCCTGGTCTTTGAACAAGCCATTTTGTAGGGCCAAGCTGCATCCATCGTCCCACCGACAAATCCATTCGAAGATCAACCTATTCTCCATTTTTATTGGGGGTTTTATAAAAATAAGGCAAAAATATAGGTATATTTTTGGAAGCTGTTAATAACTATAGTCGCAGCAATGTGCCTAGAAGAGAAAGGCCTCCTACATTTGCCTTCAACTGTTGTTTCAGTGGTGGTAAAAAAATAAATAGGTGTAATGGTAGGGTGTACTTTTTTTTCTCTGTGAGACTACTACACTCTCGCTATCCCCATACCAACAGTGGCTACAGTATGATGGTGATCTGTCCCACCTTGAGTATAGAGTATACATGATTATTTTTCCATTATTTCATTAATCCCACTACCACCATAGCAAACCCCATTTACAGGGCCACTGCGTATAAATTGAGGGCGCCCCGGGACCTCCATGAACTTCATCGACTGTACTTTACAGGATCATGTTAATAGTTTCTACAACTAAGCTGCTCCATTATTAATTTACAGCCGTTGACTAAAGTTGGTTGAGGAATGACAACCTGCCGTTCGTAAAGGGAGATTTGTGGGTTCCGATTTCACGACCGGGGCTCATTCGATGATCTTACTGGCCTTGATTCGTTGCTCCGTCAAGAAGCAATTGATATTGGGGTTCGGTGAGGACGGTTAGGTATTCTGACAACTTTGGTCACTACCCCTACTATTTTAAAACAAAAACACCAAGTAATCAGCCTCTAGCTACCAAGTTGTAGCACATTAATACAGCCTTGTTCTTGTCTTCTTGAATGGCATGCACACTGGATTACTTGATTATCTCCTCGTTCGATAGAATATAGCTTAAAATATTGGATGTAATGTGGCGGTTCAAACCCTAATTACATGTCACTTCGGTCTATGCTGTGTTATTGTTTCGTATTTATGATGCCTACATGCCATGTCCCTTCGAAGTGAACCCGACCCTTTTCCTATGAACTCTTTTTATCCAATCCATATCCCTTTGGTGACTGTTGTTGAAGAACTATATACCGGGATTCCGACAATTGATGGGAGTAGCGACACTATTTATTATCAAATCCCCTTTTTGGTGACCAGTGTACTCCAGTGCCATCCCCCAGATACTTTGTTTAGGGAGGAGAGGCTTAGGGGCAGGCCACTATGGCCGCCTCCTGTAGTGCAACCTATTTTGTCACTCTTAGACACTGTTGTTGTTCTTCAAACTTAGTGGCTGGTCTCTCAAAGACTTTCGTATATATTCTCTCATTTACTACTCATCCAACCACCGGGTTGCCCGTTCCCGACTCGGGTACAATCTCACCCAACAGCTTTGCTACTTATCTCAGCTTTAATCCCAAGAAATTGGAGTTGTACCTTTCCACACCACTACTCTGGTTCATTTGGATCTTAAATTATATATATATATGCATACATAGTATTCATTATTCACTCTTTTTATCATTCACCCATTACAAAATGCGTATCCGAGTTGCCAGCCGCCCGCCAGTTGAAGTCCATGCGACGGCGAAACCGGGGCCATTAGGCCCAAATTACCGACGCTGAAGTTGACATTCCCCTGGGCCAAGAAGGTTCATTGGACAAAGTCAAAATAAGCATGCATGCCGGTCATTTGTCGCCACCGGATCCTCTCTCCACCACCAATATGGGCTCGAGTATCCCAACCGGCCAAATGTGGTCCGGATCCGCCAACGGAGTTCTTCCAGCGTCCCCTCTTGGTGGTGCCCCCGCCGCCCACTGCCATCCCCCCATCCTTAACCGTGTTGCTGCGCGATAGCCCGACCTGTTCCGTTTTCCTAAACTCATTAGTGATTCAGTGCTACGAGTCCGAGGTCCATATTATGGACCGCAAGGACCGGGTGTTCAACCATGATATCGAGTGGGCCGTCCATAATCTATGGGGAACATTATTTTTGAAACCGGGTATGTGTAGTTCGACTCTAGTCTTCCCTTCCCCGGTGGTTCAGGGGGATAGCCATTCCCCCGGGGAAGGGAATGACAACCATGGTACGCGGTTATCGCGCTCCGATCTGGTTCGCCTTAGTCGGGGAGTGCAGAGTGCCCAAACCAAGCACTGGGTTAACCTGGCCAGTGGGGGCTACATGGTTGTCTATAAAGTCGCGTTCAAATTTCTCAAAATGTACTACCTGGTGGGTTGGGCGGCCCCCGCTAACCCATCATCACCGGGACATCTAGGTCCGCTTGATTTCGCTACACACCCCCATCGCCCTTCCGCCGCCACCACTACCTTCATCGCCACGCCATCCTTTAGTTACTTATACGATGAGCGGCATGCCATTTGGCCGCCTGCCACTTCGAATTCACTTACGCTGTACACGGATAAGATGGCCCACCTGAGTAAACCGGTGGTAGTAGGTCGGGGCAATAGACATGGGCCAATCAATGGTGAAACTGACGACGGTGATGGCTATAGAAAGTCTCAGGCGGCGGCGCCTTGGCCGTCTTTTATTCCTACCCCTATCCCCCAGACGATGGGGACCCCAAAGGCCAATTCTACACTCACCCCGAGCTCCACCACCTCCCAATTGGGTGCCCACCAGATACACCAGTACTTTCCTTTCCACCAGGCTCTGCCACCCCATGCTATCCGTCGCGTATACAGTGGGGTGTATTTATTAGCACTGGGAGTGGTGGCATTAGACCCGACCACCAACCCTCTAAGTACCCCGCTGAAACAATAGTTGGTTTGACCGAGTCTTCATTACCACTTGCTGTCGAGGCCACTTCAACTTCAACAGCCCCCACCACGATCACGGATGATAAACCGGACCGTTTGCCCTAGCCAATCGCGCATAGTCGCCATCATCCCATTCGAACCCGTCAAAGCCAGGCAACGCAGAGGCCTGGATCCATTCCCAGAGAGGCGCCGGATTGTACGCTCCAACCTGGACCATGCTGGACTGCGCGGGGATGGTGGCCATGAGATGGGCGTACTGGGTAACGCTGGAATTTGAACCCGATACTACTACCCTGGGTAAAAAGCGGACCGAGTCGAAAACGTCTCCATCCTTCTCATCGTCAGCCACTGAACCTCTCTTACTCCCCTGGCAATTATCCTTTACCACCATGGCTAGTGTCACCGTGTTGGTCGAGTTGCTTCGACCCCATAATTTGCAAACTGACGTTAGGTTAGAAACTTTTTAACCCGGAAATGAATAATAAAAAACCGGTGTAAGCGTTAGGGTTAAATTGTATTTGAATACGGAAGTTGAAACGGTTGCTCCCTTTTTTCCTCCTAATGAATGTTTAACTACAATTCATTTGCACTGTACGGGGCAATTTTGACACTTGTAGAAGGCACACTAGGGTGCTTTTCTTTAAATAAGAACCTAGTAGACTAAATACATTTATATTTCTGATCGGTTGGATTCAATTCTAGGCTGCAAATGACATAGTTGCTGTAATGGACAACTTCCTACTTAAGGAGAAGGTCGATTTAAAGGAAGGGTCGTTACCAAATAGTGAATGCTGGACCTGTGTGGTAAAAGCGGCAGAGCGCAATCGGCCCGTCCTTACAAAAGGAACAGCCACCTTCGATTCAGACAGATGCTTAGGCTAATGAAGTCGCCAATGCAAATCGATCACCCGTGACTTGCCATTTCTCGAATGAGTTGCATTCTCATGTAAAGTGCACTTGCATGTAACCATGAAAACCAACCTAACCTAGTAATGAAATTGCAGTGATATAGTTTGAAGGGTGTCCCACAATTCAGGAGATAATCCTGATTTATCGCTCATGTGATGTAAATTGGACCTCACAATGGAATGGGCTTTTTCCTTACTCTTTTTAAGTCCTTTCTAATACCATGTAGGTCCCAGCTCTCGGTTAAACATTATTATCGTTTTTCTGAGGTACACCTGTAGGGTTGTTGAAAAGGGGCGAGAACGATAGCCGAGTTTCTCCAATGATCCGGGGGATTGTATTGCTTAACGGTGATGCTTTCAATGCCTAGTAACTTTTACGAATTTCGGTACATTCCCATTATAATTATAAAGAAAATTAAACAAAAACAGGCCAGTTACCTTTCATCCTGTGCATGTGGGGGGGGGGTTACGTAATAAGCAACTTCAAACAAGTGATAGCTGCTATTGCTATTTTGTCAGTTTCGGAATTGCCACCAATCCCATACTACATGCCGCTTCCGCATCTATTATAAATGAGAGGGATATAACCATAAAACGTATACCTGTAAAATCATAGTACGTCATTGCCAACAAAGCACCCCCACTATGTTCACGGCTGTAGACTGTCTGTGCATAGATTGGGTCAGAACATGCCGCACTAACATCCGACAATCTGACCAACTATTGGATTAAACTGGTATATTTATTATAAAGGAAAGGGCTATACGAAGATAGGTGAAGCAAGGGAAAAGTAGGAGAGAAGTATTTACTGCCGGCATAACAAGGCGGGTGGATTAACTATTTACGATTAATAAACCCGACGAGGGGTTGCAGTATATCAGAAACTGTAAGAAAAATGAAGAATAAAAAGGATAAGGAGAGGACATATCGGCTATCGAATAGAAATGGGAAGGTTAGGGAGGAGTGGGTAGATAAAAGGGACTTGAGCAGTATATCGGGCAAATGGTTGAGAGTCGGGGAGGGATCGGACTACTATATCCGGTATCTAATACACTATAAGCTTAATGGGGGGTTATTGAATGGTATCACCAAATGGCCAAGTATCATTTAGCACTATCAGGAGGGAAAAAATCGCCCTCGGGATTCCCCAGATTGGGTAGGGAATAGAGTGGGGGAAGTGGGGTCGAACTTAGGCTTTAACCGCAGAAAGCGGGACCGGAACCGCACCAGCCGAATTTACTGCAGCAGAAACCAGCGGGGCACACCTTGCCGTTGCCGCAAGAACCATCGGTCGAAACGACGCCACCGCTGCCGCCACCGTTGTTACCGCCACCACTGGAGCAGGGCCCGTTCTGGCAACCGGTACCGCAGTGTTCGGAGCTCGTACCGCAATAACCGAATTTGCTGCAGCAGGCATTGCCGGCGCAGGCCACTTTAGCACCACACGATCCGTCAGTCGAAGTGGCCGTGGGGCCGGGGGGCTTGGAAGTGTTGGTGTTGGTTTGGGTGTTAGGACCGCCGGTGTTGGTGTTGGTACTAGGGCCGCCAGTGCAAGGGCCGTTTTGGCAGCCGGCACCGCAGTGGTCGGAGCTCGTACCGCACCAGCCGAATTTGCTGCAGCAGGCGTTGCCAGCGCAGGCTAATTTAGGACCGCAAGAGCCATCGGTGGAGGTGGCCGTGGGACCGGGGGGCTTGGAGGTATTGGTGTTCGTCTGGGTGTTGGTGTTGGTGTTAGTACTAGGTCCGCCGGTGCAAGGTCCATTCTGGCAGCCGGTACCGCAGTGGTCGGGGCTAGTACCGCACCAGCCAAACTTGCTGCAGCAGCCGCTGTTCGGGCAGGCCAGGTTAGGGCCGCAAGAGCCATCGGTCGAAGTACTGGTCGGGCCGGGGGGCTTGGAGGTGTTGGTGTTCGTCTGGGTGTTAGTCTGAGTGTTGGTGTTAGGTCCGCCGGTGCAAGGTCCGTTCTGGCAGCCGGTACCGCAGTGGTCGGGACTAGTACCGCACCAGCCGAACTTACTGCAGCAGCCGTTGTTCGAGCAGGCTAGATTAGGGCCGCAAGAGCCATCGGTCGAAGTGCTAGTCGGGCCGGGGGGCTTGGAGGTAGCGGTGTTCGTCATGGTATCGGGGTTAGGTTCAATGGTGCAGGGGCCATTTTGGCAACCCACTCCGCAGTGGTCGGGGCTCGTACCGCACCAGCCTTTGACGCTACAGCAGCCGGTGTACGGGCAGACCAGGTTAGGACCGCAAGCGCCATTGGTCGAAGTGGCGGTCGGACCGGCGGTATTGGAGGGGTTGGTATTCGTCTGGGTATTCGCTTGGGTAGTGCTGCTACTCAAGCAGGCTCCGCCTTGGCAGCCTTGGCCACAGAAGATGGAACCGGTACCACACACCGAGAAGAAGCTACAACACTGTTGACCGGGACACGGCTTGGATGCGCTACAGACTATAAAATTTCGGAAATTGAAATTAAGCATGCGACGCAGGGGGAAGGGGGGTAGTGATAAGGAGAGAATAGCAGTCATGGTGATGATAGAACTGATTAGTGATGGTCAATGATTGACGTGCTAAATTCGGGACTGTACTGATATGAAGCGATCTAGTTAGGATTATAGTTGTATTAGTTCCACCGAACACTATTTTTACAATGCAGGTTATTACTTACAGTTAACAGCAGGCAGGGCGGCAGCAATGTCAGCAGCAGCAGCGGGGTCGGTGGAATTGGTTTCTTCCTGAGGACGAGCGAGGGCGATGTGGGGGGCGGCCACAAAAACGGCCGCCAAAAGAAGTACGGTGTACTTCATACTGTGAACGCGAATGGTATCGGGGCGAAGCGGGGAGGGATGGAAGAGATTAGGGAGTGCGCGGCTGGGATTTCACAAGGGAAGATTCCGGTATTAAGGGGGGGGAATAAGGGTTTAGAGGAAAAAAGAAGAAGAAAATCCCGGTAAGTGGGGTAGAAATGCTTGGAAGATGTAGGAACTGAAGAACTAAAAATGAAGGGGGAAACCGGCTTCTTAAATACGAGTGAACATCGTTGGGACCAAGCTGGGCGTTGCCAGCCATCAATGGTACTGGGCTGCGGCCAACGCAAGCATGGGTTGCCACCAAAGCAGCAATTGGGGCATGAGAACCACTCATATCCAGTGTTGTTTACAGGGTAAGTAGCCCTACAGATGTTTCATCAAGCAATACGTGTTAGCCAGACCCGCTTAAATGACATGTATCCATTGATGGAAAGCTGCCATTTCCTCTTTCTTGGAACTAAGGAGATTGTACTCGGCTTCGGAATGGTAGGGAATCCTATTTTTACCGGTGGGCTGATCACCCACTTTCCCACCTGACATCGTTCACGCCTAAAATAAACCATGACTTGCTAGATTCCCTTCAGCTTTATCACTCTTTTAGTCCGCCTAAAAACCATCTGGCTGAAGCGGCTGACCAGTCAATGTATAGGTCAGCCAAAAATATGGTTATCCCACATATCATGATGTATTCATTACCCGATTTTGCTTAAACTACGTTGTCCCATGGTACTCTTCTATGCCGTTTGGTTAGGGCTGATAGAATCGACAGCGTCGTTTTCATGGGGATTCTCATGACTATTCCTAGCCTACGCGGCCTACCAGTCCCACTCCCGAATCTCCTAAATGGCAGCCACTCATAGATCCGGAGCCGTATGGGTAAGTTTCAGACCCAACATCCCCTCAAACTCATAAACATAGCTTTCCCCTGCTACCCATACGTACATATCGGTAGCTATTGATAGGGTTCCCAGGCCCGAGTGAAGTTGGCCCAGTCAACCGTGCGAGTGCGAGTATGAGTGAGAAACGTCATGGTAAAAATAGCGACTTCATAAGAGTGACAGGGCCATGTTAGATTAGGGGTTTGCATTGAACTTCCGCGAGTGCTAGGGAAAAACTGGGCCCAAAATAAACATACTGACCCGTAAATAAATAAATATACGGAGTTCTGGGGAGGTGCATAACCATCGATAACAACTGGATAAGCCATCTCCACCCCCAGCCACTGGTACTCTGCCTCACAGGACTAATTTTTACAGTCTGTTAACTTTAGCTGGCCAAGAATAAGCCCAGTTGAGGTGCGGTAGAGTGAGGAAATTGGGTTATATGGGATATATTCAATCAGACTGACCTATTTTCGGTTCTAGTTCACATAGCCTTTCTTAGCCCGACTCCCTTCATATTACATCCTAATTTAGGTTAAATGGGACAAAAACGGCCGCGTTCCTCCCTTTTCATTTAACAGTCGTCCCCGTTAGCTGACCCCATTACAGCCGTCGTGTGTATATGTGTGTCCATTTTCCCACATTTGTTCTAAATTTACGTGGGCCTCTTTTTATGCGACTCAATTGGAGATTCCGGTTTAATTTAAATCTCTCACAACGTTTTGGGAAGTGGTTGCATAACTATTGAATATATTTTGAAGCTGGGGCGGAATGAGTAAGTTCACATTCCCTTGGACATCATTTGGGCCACCCTCGTACACTCTGGTTCCCCAATTTAAAAATAAACTTGGCTAATTTATTGCACAACTGCGGCCTTAATTCTGTGACCGCCTCACTGTCGGTCTTCATTGTATGGGCGTGAGTGGTAAAGTCGATCGTCAAAAAGTAAAATTGATCACATTTTCCTAAACCTGTACTGGGGATCGTTATTTCCCGACTCTCCATATTCTAACTCAGCTCTGGCAACCTGTATCAAGAACTTCAGAGCTGAATGTCATTAGCAGGTGGGCCAACGCATATTGGCCGCATTGTCAAATAGTAAACGTCCGCTTCAGTTGAATTGCATATTCATTTTGAAATATATTTTTTTTCAGTCGGGTCGAACGAGCTAATACTGTGATTACAACTCCCCCTTACATTTTCCTAAACAATAGCACCAAGTCCGCCACCATCCTCCCAATACGGCTCACGCCAATCATGACTGCCCTTTATCAGCGGTTTCTAGCTAAAAATAACCGTATATTTTTAGGCTTGTAAGGCTGCTGATTTGAACTATCTCTATTGTTTTTTTATAGAAAAAAAAAGTGGTGTTAATTTGGAAGAAAAAAATCAGCATCCACTCACCCCTCCACACACCCACGACCGGTACAGCTGTGGAATGCTAAATAGGTCGTCGGTTTTTCGTACAAGATGGTATTACTTGTTTTACTGGGCCGTTTTCATATGTAGCATCCAGGCCTTAAAGTTGAAACGTCCATATTGAACCGATGTTCACATAGGCGGAATATGTGAGGCATGGCGTCCCTTTAGATGATCCGATGGAGTAGCATGGGGCTGCGAGTATTCCACCAATTCAAGAAAGCAGCAATAAAAGTTACATGTGCATGCATAGTTACTCAAATATACCGTGTTCGCCTCACATGTTTGCCAACAAGGCAATACCTGGGACCTGTGGTGGGAATTCAAGCAGAATAAAGGGTTCATGCAATTGGCTATAGAGCGAGCCAATGCCCCATATACAACGATTGACCCCCATATCAATAAATAGCTTCTCGATTTAGGAATTATACAGCCCCATGTTGATTCAAATCAATATGGTATAGAGCAGGCGAGGCACGGCAGTACCGCCGGCATGCTTTGTATTTGCCTGCAATAGCCTTCATACACAGCTCCTTTAATTAATACGACATGCCTGAAACTACACAAGGTGTATTCTGATATGAATGGAAAAATCGAATATCAGCGGCGTCGTTTGGCGAACCAACAATGACATAACATTCCTAGCTGAGTCGACCTATTTATCTGTATTGGTGTGGTTGCATGTCCTCCATTGAGGGCACTGGTCCCGATGGTTATATAAAGTGGGGCCCAAATCAAAGATGAATGGCGGAGTTGGACTGTTGATGGGCCAACTAATTCTTTCAACTTGGGAAAATGCCCCAATCATTTAATAGAAATTGGGGTTCCTCTCTCCCTCAAAGGGAAAGACGGAATATGATTGAAAATACCGTCTGCATCTACTGTTAGTAGGAAGGACTTGGTAAAAAATGCAGACAATGGCAACGACCGTCTTCTTAAGAAGCTTCCATGAAATTTTGGGAACATTGGGGGGGGGGACCTCAACAATTTGCATCACAATAATTTACTTATATTGATTTATGGGGGGGGCATCCTCCCTTGTGACAAATTTGACATTCCCAACTTGTTCAGATCTGACAATAACCTTATAGTGGAGGCTAAGAGAATCAAAAATAAACAAATGTCTCGATATTTAAATTTGAGTTGAAGCTACCACTATCAGTTCCACTTCAGCACAGGCTTACCCGGTAACCACCAATTAATTCCCCTGCGATGGGAAAAAAATAGATTATATAGAGGCTCGGACAAATGAAAAGTGGGATAATGGTGTCAAATCCACGAGAAACCGGGATTCCCCTATTGACAGTCGAAGATCCCGACATGATCGATACCAGTCGGAATGTCTATTATAGAACTGCGGCTTTGGTACTAATTAAACATAGCTATATTCTTATCTAATTGCCGAGTATTGCCAAGGGTGGTGGAGTACTATAATTGCGCCCTATGGCCATTTCTTAGCCCGAAAGGATAGTCCATCTCGAACAGCTGTAGTATGCCAGGGTTTTGTTATAACCAACAAAATTCAAGAGATCGGGTACACTTTCCCCACCTCACCTCTTCCAAAAATACCCTACCAACCGATCGCAGCCTCGCTGAAACTAGGGTGCTTTCGATTGAAAAGGACAGCTAACTCAGCCTTCCGACCCATCGTTTCGACAGCTTATGGACTGTATAATATACCCTAGATTACGATATTTTTGTTGGATCACACCATTATTTGCTGAGCTCACTTTGAACTGCCAGTGGGGATTTTGCGATGGATAGCACAGACATATGTAAATAATGAACTTATGACAGTCTCTAATGTGATTCGAAATGGATGAAATGTCCTTGGCTCCAACCAGCTGCCGCGAATGGATGACATAATTAATTGGTCGCACTGGGTGGATGGGGGGGGGTCAGGATAGAGGGTAATATTCGAGTAAAATTGTTTGGGTTAAACGGGCCATTGGTGCACGGTTGTTTAATAGCAAAGTCTAGATTCGCGTTATTGGCGCCTCACTTTGGCATGTAATGGGAACGACTGTAATACGGAAACAGTAGGTAGTTTTCTTCTTGGGCCTTTTCGCATCCACCAGCGGGATGGCGAGAATTTCGTTTGATACAGCATTTTATTGGATAGAAGTAACCCCCCCCCTATTTTCCGATTACATATTTAACAATGGCGTATGTCAGTGGGGTAGAATTCACCCATACATACTGTGCACATGATCCCCCCGGGTGCCTGTGGTGGCACTAGCACAAGCGTCGGGAAACGGTGGTTGTTGCGCAGTAATCATTATAACCCAGTGAGAGGAGTGGCCGGGTTGTGGATGGCTCCTCCGTTTACGCCCGTTAGGTCTGTGCGGGGCTAAGTGATCATAGGATGAAGAGGAGAGGTTCTCTTTGGCTACCCTTGGCTCATTACCGAGCTGTGTGAGTTTGGTAGGTTGTTTGTCAAATGCGCCCTTTCTATTGGCTGCTCAGCGATTGAATATAACTGGCTCGTACTCTTTCGTCTGAGGGGGCTATAGTAATAGCCTGCTTTCGCTACTATTCTCATTCAGCTTTCGCTCGGATAACGACGGCCCACGATCTATGTAAATATGCGAGCAATACTTATCGCTCACACGTATTTAGCCTGATTTCGGTTGAGTGGGCAACGAGCTGTTTTAAGACAGAAAAGTTCAAACCGGTAGGTGGATAGTATAGGCAATTATATATCATCCCATAGGGCTTGGTCGCGTCGCCTTAGGTTCAGAGCCTGTGTTACCGACCCACATGTATTGTGTCGGTTCGTGACGCGGGGTTTTAAGAAGTCACCCCACAAACAGACGGAAGTGCACTACTACTACTACTATATACGGCACACTGGTCGGATGGCTCGGCCTAATCTTTTCCCCACACATCATAGTCCCAATTACCACCATCGCCTTCACTTTCACCTTCCCGCCCATTTTGCCGCCGGTTTCAGGTGTCCCTTCCTCTCCTCTCCTCTCTTCTTTTCCCTTCCTTCTTTCTTTATATGCACGTTCTTCCTATGCCCCTTTATGCGCATATATTCTCCTAACCGTTGTCTGCAATACTTTTTTCCTCACCTCACCTTACTCCATCCCCATTGCTTTCCTTGTTCCCATTCCTACTCAACCCTCGCTTCTTTATCTTTGCGCTTATTTTACCTCGAGCCACAAGCTTCTTCTCCATTGGGTGTGTATTATTCTCTCTATCCTTACATAGCCACCGTGTCCCCGAACCAGTCTCGTTTCTTCACTACCTATCCTCCTCCCTAACGCCATTTCCGGACTACTTTTTAGTCGATAGCTGGTCAACCCGCCCCCGGTTATCGTCTCCAAGCGCTGTCGCCGCTTACCTTTATTACGCCCGCTATCGTTCACCTCGGCCCTGGCTGACTCTCCCACCATGTCTGAGTATTCAGGCGACGAGTATAACTTAGCTGACAGGGACCTGAACGGCCCACCACGGTAAGCTACCTGTACTTCCTCTAACCATAGCCCCCTCCTCACCCTTTGAAGGTTTCCACCTGGCGTACTATTCTAATTTCCCACCGGCATATAGTGTGAGGGTGGGAATGCTGTTTCTCGCATACACTCCACCTTCTCGTTGACTTTGCTAACCCTTGTGCAATCTTCTCAATGGGTGACTGGTCCTCTGCTTACACTTCTCCAGGAAAAAACGCCAAAACCACAACGAACTTGAACGTCGGGTAAGTTTCCAGCCGCCGATTATATTGTCCCGGTCCCGTCTAACTATAATCGGACCCTGACCCCTGGACTATTCCTCCCTAAGCTAACCCTGCCTACTTCCTTTTCCCTGCACCCCCCTTTTCGTTTCCCAGCGCCGCCACCACCAGCGCGACATACTCTTTCAGTTGCGCGATGCCATCCCGTCACTGCAAACTGTTAAACCGTCATCAGTGCTAATTATGCAAAAGGCCAAGGAATATATTGATACCCTGCATCACATCCTTCGATCACTGGAGGTCGAAAACACCACTCTGCGCCAGCACCTGGCCGTCACCACCAAACAGCCTATTCCTCCGCGCCCACCCGTTCTTAACGAAATCGCCAACGGCTTTCCCATTCAAATCGAACGAATGCCCGTTCTGGATCCCATGGTAGGAGGAGGAGGTCCCCACCAGGCCACCCCCATTGCCCCCCGGCCGCCGCCATCGGCTATTTTTCCGCCGAGCCCCGGGTATTATCCCCCCCTAACCCCTGCCGGCGGCGTTCCCCCTGGCGCCAAAGGGGGAATTGGGGGAGGTGCCGCCCCCGTAACCCTTTATCCAATGGCTCCCCACTCACCCGGAGTCGCCCCTGGCGTCGGGCCCGGAGGGGTCTATGCTCTTTCCCCCCTGTCCCCCCAGCCGTATGACCAGAGCCAACCTCTAGCTGTTTCCAATGTAGAAAGTATGTCGCTCTCACCTCCCGTGGCTCCACCTACCCTATCCCCTGTACCGGTGGAAGGCCCCTGTGATCTGGAGCAAGTTCAGTCAGCCGTTGAATTAATGCCGCCGCCCCCCTCGCCTTCACGGCCGGAATTTGCCCAGCCCCCACTCACCATTTCGTCTTCCACCGAAGTAACCCAGCTGCAGGAACAAAACCTGGCCCTCCAACAAAAAATCCAAGAGCTCGAGAACAAACTGACCGACAAGCCTACCACGGCCTCGGATTGGCGGGATCAATTACCCCCGAATCCATCGCTGCAGGATGTCGCATTGCTTTTCCGGAAGCGTAAATCCGTCGTGTAAGTTGGCCGATAGTTTACCTTGTTTCTATACTCTCTACACCGGCTTGTTGGGCCCATTAATCTACTGTTACTCATATCGGCACATAGATGGTCCTTTATGCCCACCAAATCAAATCAAATCAAATCCATCTTACCATTATTCCTGTATGATCTATTCCTTCGCATCATTCTACAGGGATCACGAATATGGCGCCTTGCAGCGGGGTTTGGCCGACCGCCGGAACTCTCAACACGGGACTTGGGAGTCCATGAAGCGCCAGAGTCAAGCCGTCCAAGAGCAAATAAGGGTAAGTGCATAATTATTGAGAGGCGACTACTGCGAAGGTTACGTCGGATATGTCCAAAGGCAACCTAAGCATTTGTCTTGGCGATAATATCCCTGCCACAGTGCCACCAACTAGTGATTATCCGCATCCTAATACCCCGATACTCGTATTTCACGTCTACTCTTGTTTCGCCAACTTAACTAGGAGGAAACAAACGGCCGATATAATTTCGATAAAAAGCCCAGCTTGCCTACATCCCGTCTGATCGAAATGTCCGACCCTGTTATATCGGAGTCTGACCAACAGTATGTCAGCATGAATTACCCCCCCTCCGGCTACGATCTGTGATCATAGTTGGACTAGTATCTCTTTTTTACTTGCTTACCTTTGGATCATATCGTCAATTTCAATCGCTGTATTAGGACTGTTTATTTTATTTTTTGCCTCAGGCCGCCTTTCATAATCAGCATTCTTGTATATTTTTGTGAATCCAGTTTTGCTATCGTTTGTCGAGAGAGCTACAAATGGCCAACTTTTCACAGTTGAACTTACCTCCACTCCATAACTTGTTCTTTACTATACTACAATGTGGAGTATTTGCATACTATCCCCCTTTTTTTTCATATTGAATGCCAACGATTGAATGAGCTGTTGGTTTGTTTATGCATGCTACCCCAACCCCATCCAGCTCCACTATTACCCCTAATTCGCCTCCAGACCTATATTAAATGTAATTTATCTTGCGTGAAACATGACAATTGGGTTATATTTGGTGGCCGACCCAAAGGCTAGTTAGTATATTGCTTGGCTAACATGTAAGAGAGCAATGGGGAAGGCGGGTCAATCTTGACCGAAACTCTCGAGGCGATTATCTGATTGGCATATGAAGAGCAGTATATGATTGGACATTTAAAATATTATCATCTATTCGATTACCTGGAGCGGGTTGAACATGTATCATTAATTGAATCGGCAAACATAGAAAATAGGGCAGTCAATATCACATAGTCACTTTATCCCATTAAATCCGTGATACGCCGGCGAAGATCAGTCGTAATGGACGCTTAAATCGATTATTTAAGATGATTTGGAAAACAACATGAATAAAACCCCACACAACTATATAGGGTTTTGGACGAGATGTAAATAATATAATATATAGGCATTAATGTTAGCTGGCAAATCGGTAGCATCCAAAAGATTAGTTGATTTTACATTGACGGTGAGTGGATCCCCCGGGCCCATTATTTATGGCTGTGATGGACTAACCTTTGGCCTATTTACGTAAAGTGTAGTAGATCGAGTGATGCGCCAGCCGTACCAACTGCATCATTCAGGCTTTGGTCGTCTCTAGTAACGAAATGGCTTCGTGAACAGCACGGCCATCAGCCACCGCGCTGGGCGACCAAGAATAATGAGTACCCGCAGAGTAATGGGTATACATACATCAATCAGACGTGGTGGCTCAAAGCGATAAATAAGTGTGGATTCTTATTGTTCCCCTCCCCTTGGCCGGTCTAACTAGCTTATAAAAATCCTTTCGTTATTATTAGCGATAGTAAAAATGTGCGTGTGTGAAACCCCTATTGTAGCCGGGCCTATTTAAACCTTAAAATAATAACCCATCCAAACAATATTAGGATTGGAAAAGGTGAAGACTGCCCCACCAAAGGTGGGTTCTTTACCCCTCCTACCCAGACTATGGTACTTTGATGGTCTGGGCCCGTCTTCCAACATTCCTTATTTTATTAGGACGACTTCTTATTTATAGAAGGTTAGCGGGGCGTATCCCCCCAACCGATGTATCCCAGGGCCGCCATCATTAGCGGCCTTACTTATTTCGTCTATTATTCTTGTTAGGCATATTCATTATTTATAAACTACCCGTTGGATATTACAATGCTATGGCGACACCTGGCCTCACCCATTAACCAGGTGCGGGGGCCTTGAGTACCAGTAGGCCGCTATGTTTATGCTCTTTTCTATTAACCAATTTTTCCTTAAATACTCAAAGGGGATTCTCTCAACAAAGTCAGACAGTTTTACCCCATCCTTTACTATTAGTTTTTCCTCGATACCCGGTACTATTTTATCCACGTCGCCACTTGACCCAAGTCCATTCATTGTGCTCTGCCTGAAGTCCAGATAATAATACCTAGCTTTGCCGTCATTTAAGATTGTCAACTCTTTGCAGGCGATGCTAAATTAAAGATAGTTAGTAGTAGATGGGTATTAATTTACTAGGCATAGGGGTAGTAGCTTCTTTCCAGCCGTGACCACTAATAATATGATAAATACACTAATGTAACGCGCTTATTCAATGTAATAAGTGTATAATTATCGGATAATTTCTCTACCAGCTGAGTGGTTAACGGGTACCCTAGACGGCCTATATGTCAAATCTATATAAACGCATATTAAAAATTATTACCAATTACGAGTCAAGCCAGGTGATTCAGGCCACTCATTCTGTAGGAGGGGGGGAGAGGGTTAAGATGATTTATTTAATATTTTTTTTGGTGCTTTGCTATTTTCTCTCGCCCAATGAGCTATATATACGCTGTTTAGTGTAGCATTTACCTGGATATAAATAGCAGGCCGGTTCCACGATGACATTATGGGGGGTATGCAGTTGGAGCCTGCTTTTTACGGATTTCTAGAATACTCCATAGCCACTTCAAAAGAGGGGAGTGGGACCCGCCGAGCCGATATTCCATACGCATGGGGTCCGGCCGCGCGCTACTGGTGAGTATTGGTGGGAAAAAGGGCTTGGCGTCTCCTTTCGGTTTATTTTTGGAGCACGGAGGGTCTTAATCGTCCGAATCGTCCAAATAGAACTCATCGACGTCATCGTCGTTTTCGGTGTAGTACGGATCGAGCATTGGGCTAGCTGTTGGATTGTAGAAGCTGGTGGTGGTGGGGAAGGGATTGGAAGTGGGAGTTGGAGTGAGTGCGATAATGGTGCGGGCTGGGTCGGTTGGAATACAGTTACGAAAGTAAAGGGTCCGAATATATACTAGAACGTTAAAGACAGTCTGAATATGAAGGCGGAAAGAGTTAGGAATATCGAAAGGGAGTTGGATTGATATGGACATGAACCCAAGGGCTGGAATTCATTGGCTTTAAATACCCCTGCGTAGAAGCTGGGCTACGTTAATCGACGCTCTAGACCATTGACAAAGTACTATTGTGCTGATTATATTCACCAATGGTAAGGGGGACAAGTAAATACCAGATTATACATAGGAATAGGGCACACCTACACATGCTCATCTCACTCCCACCTGGTCGAGATTACGATCCCGTCAGTACCAGATTCCAACGGGTCGCCTACATTATTAGGGTGGTCTAATTGGTTTCTAACCCATTCTCTCACTGATGGCCCCGCGAGTAATGTCGGGTTTATATTATTGGAAGGCCGGCAGGATACTCCCAGGGTTTACACAATAGGGAGGGGGGGTTCCAGGCCATGGAAGGTGGTGGTGAAAGATAGTGCATTATTTTGCTTCAGAAGGATTGGCCAAGTCTTTATTGAGTCAAAATACTACTATAGTGAAGAATGCAGGTTGATCCCAATGTTATTCCTAAAAACCAAAAGCCCTTCAACTATGATGTAGAATAAGTGACATGATAATTGCACCACAAAAAGGAAAATGATTAGAATTTAGTTATTTAGTTAGTTAGTTAGTTAGTTTCTTTAATTGTTGTTTTATTTAAAAAAACGAAACGGCCCATCCTCATCGCCTAATCCTTGTGCTCGGGTGGGGTATTGTTGAAGATTTCTCATCCATAAGATCCCCGTCGGCATGTGATCCAAGGATCTGCTAAAATTATCAAGGTGCGTTCCTTCATGAATGTCTGCTTTATTTTTCTAGGACCGCACAATTGTTAACTAACTGCACTATTATCTAGTACTTCAACTGTCGTGTGGTGGTGGTTGTGAGAATCTATTATCTTTTATTAATGCTGTATACAATGGTGTCTAGGGCACAGGTTTGGATACAAATGGATAAATTAATAACTGCGGTCGGTTGCTAAATGCACGGCATATTTATATCACAGAAATATTATGTTTGACGTGGGAGATTAACCGGATGGCATACTTGTCCTATTTTCACTCGAATGTAATGGTTTTCGCGACTAAAGATAGTGCTTCTTGGTTATTGCGGCCTTTCACTAAATGAATGGGAGGGGGGGTCCCTAATAGCAGCATACCTCGCAACCTTGACTAGAAAGTGAATACCAGTTCTCTGGATGTAGTGTCCCGCGTGATTATAGTTATTAGTGGATTCATCAGGATGGAAATGTTGAAACATCGATGTGACTCCAGGTTGTAGCTTAGGATTAATGTGCTCAAAAGCTGCACGGGCCTCTTCAAGGCTAGGGCAATTTTGAAGGGGGGGTACGGTTTCAGAGACCTTGCTGTCACTATACACTTCCATTAGCTACCTTTAGATTGTAATTAGTGCAATAATATTAGGAATGGTGCTGTAAAACAGTTAACCTGCCTCGCTGTTAGGGCTTGCGCGACCACTATGGGACATCCGGTGTCTACCCCTACCATCGCCAAATAACAAACTCGTCAAAAAAACCATTGCATCACCTACAGCCCTTATTACGACTACAAGGGTGTTCTTGGTAATTGGCATTATTTCGCTGGGCCTTTTTTTTTTGGGGGGGGGGGGGTTATTCGCCGTCATCATTCTATCAGTAGCTTCTCGTTCCGGATGGACAGCTAGACCACCGGTCCATCCCCTTTCTAAAATAATTTTATTTTTTGTACTTGGCCGTATGAGCCATTCCTATGCGTCTAGGTTATTTACCTCCGGGTGATTAATGCCTCCTTAGTCTAGGCCTGTGAACAGTTTCCAGGCCGGGGTCGCCCCATACCTGGTTTAATCAATGGGGGCACAGGATTGGCATTATTGAAGGGATACCCTCTTGTCTTTGGAGTCCCCGCCTTCCTCATTCACCTACTCTATATACCTCCTATTTAACCCCATTCACCATTCACTACTAGCATACCAATCGTCCAGTGGAGTGTCCTATAGTAAAGCCCCAGGTACGTCCCCAGTCCAACCCTACTAGTGTGTTCAGCTCTATAAAGCAAAGGGCGCGTGTCTACCACATATCTCTAATTTGGCTGGCCACCTATGCAACCCCCTTCTCCTTCATCAATGCAATCTATACCTTAGCGAATACCCTCATTATGTCTACTATTTCTATTAAAATAGTATATTTCACAATTTCGCCCAAAAAGTCCTCGAGTAGTTTATCCCTGGGCGTAGGCTACATTGCCATTTGCTAGAGGTCTAACCTACGGCTTCACCCCATTTTAGTATTACATACACCTGTCTTATTCCTCCTGCCCTCCTTTTTACACCGGATTCGAAGTATACCATAACTGGTCACTTTAAACCGAACATTGGTGGCTGACTGTTTATTTGTAGTAAGGGTACCTACTGATAGGCAATCGAGTAAATTCAAACACCGCATTGAGCAGGGATATATATATAATTATATATATATAAATCTATCTCTCTCTTTCTCTTTAGATCCCCAGGTATTCTAAACTATCTGACACCCTTCACAATCTCCCGAATGACAATATTCTCGATGGGGAAGGAAACCTCATATCCCGGATTGTCAAAGGTGCGCTCCCGGGGGACATTTTTCACATGCAAAACTTGGGCTAGGCGACTGTATAAAATAACGACGAACCATTCGAAGTCTGTGCCGCTATTCAACCTCTTCAAGTCGACCTTATCTAATAATTCAAACGTACAGATATATATGGAATACCGGCAAAGGTCATCAAAAAGCTGTAAAGGAACTCCGAATCCCATATAAATATATAAAAGATATATATATGTATATGTATTTTTAGCATTAGAAAAAAAAATACCCAGAATCCCCCACTTCAATAAAAAACCTACCTCCGGGTTCGAGCCTTTGGATCGCAGATCGGCGTACGACTGGACAACGCATCGGGGTTATAGTGGTCGGGGCGTTCGCTACAAGGGTAGTAGGGTGGCGAGTGGGTGGCGTTCGGTGGTAGATGTACCGTATTTAAAAATTATATATATCCAAGGTGTGCTATAAGGCATAGGGGGTTGTAGGTTACGTGGATTGTCAGGAAGAGAGTATAAGTGACAATGGACGGCCATCGCAGAAGCTCTTTATATATATGCCCGATTTCTCTTCTAACTAAAGGATTGATTGGAACCATAGTTACTGTATCTATCTACATTTTAAAATACGGATGTTCATTGTAATATACCTTACGCCGGACTCGACTTAAAATAGGTATACCTTATCATGTTGGAGAATGATTATGATTAGTAGGTGCTACTGTCTAGTCTGTCGTGGGAAAGGTATCGTAATCGAAAGAATCGATCTATAACTGTCAGACATACTCCATAGGTGCCGTGGAAAGGACGAACAGTGGTGTATCAGGGGGCAGCTCCAGACTTAAGAAGACTGACATAGTGGAGGACTGACGTTTCGTAGGCACCGTTAACCCTGTGCCCAATCGAATTGTTCAATAGATAGATCATACAATACCATGTGCCCTCCCTTGTGAAAGACCCTCTATTTGACACAATTATTATCATATGACTACACTTCGTTTACATTATTTTTGTGTCTTCTAATACACTGGAGTGGGAGGGTTATAGAGGCTTGGGTACACTAAATTGATTGTTTGCCAAAGTCATTTGGCTGTATCCCAGGCCAGTGAAATCAGCGATGACCGTGAAAGTACTTTCACCCCCAGTTATTATGGTGAATGCTCAAAATATTGGCCATTTGGGCCCAAATAGTGGGTAAATAGTTTAGCGTCACTTGGCTGGTCTATCACGCGAGTGGAAGAAATAATAAGGTTCTTGGAATACTTTCACAGTAGTCAACTACTTCAGGATATGGGCATTCTTGCGAAGCGGCATGGTGGAGACATGTCCCGGCGAAAACTCCAATCATATAGTATATCAATATTAACACCCGCTAATGTGTAATATTGGTTGGAATGACAGACACTTGCAATTGCCCGCACAAAGTACAATATTCAATGAAACCGTGGAATGGCGCGTTCTTGAATAAATTACGGACGCGGAAAATGCATTTGGTCGGTAGATTATTTTAGATACTACGTAAAACACCCTGATACTAAACAAAAAAAAACACACATACACACACCAATAACTAGTTTAACTCGTGTGGATCCCAGACCATTTATTACATTTAAATTATAATGACACCAGCGGTGAATTTCACCTGGTTTGAAATAGGGAGGGGGCTTAATAATCGTTAAATATGGCATGGGATGCTCAACCTTAATCTGTCCTATATAATTTACCACGACTTGGCTTACTTTAATTGCTGTAGACAATCAAACCACATAATGACTAGCCCATTCACCCAAAGTGCAATTGGCAGCATACCAATGATAGTTTATTAATTGGATACTTAGAGCCCTGGGGCTCAGTTAGAAATCATAGGAGCACTAGCGATCCATGATGCAACCAGAGGCGGGCTATAGAGGATACGGCGGGGGAGATATGCCCCTCAACAATCGGTAAAGACTTAGTGGGTAAACGATAGGCCCGAAGCGACCCAAGGTCAAGTGTTGGTATGGGAGTATGTGTGTGGAAAGAGGAGGAGGGGGACGAGCTCAACCAAGCCAGTGAAATTAGTAACTTCCATGGTCACTCGAGTGGTCATTATCGCGACCGCCGTTGAACCCATCATTGCGGTCGTCGTCATAGTCCCAATCACCGTCGTTACTACCGCCCCAGTTGTCATCATCCCCCCAACCGGATTGGTAATTTCCGCCATCATGGCTATGGTCGTGATCGCGGTCTTGGTCTTGGTCAAAGCCAAGGTCATACCGACGCTTGTGGCCTTGAGCATGGCCCTTTCCGTGGGAATGACCGTTTCCATGGCTGCGTCCGTGGCCACTGGCCCCCTTATGATGGGCAGTCCCTCCTTTTCCGCCGTGGTTTTCGGGATGGGGAGCGGCAATTGCCAGAGCACTCATGGTGGCGGCGATCGTGGCGAAACCAATAATGCTGAACTTCATGGTTGTGGGCTTGGATGGGTTGCAATAAGGGCGAGGGAGGTTGTGAGTTTTTTTGTTGTTGGGTAAAGCCGTAATAGTCAAGTGTAGAAAGAATTGGAGGTAGGACTAATCAATAGCTATATTTAAAAAGAAATAGAAGTCAAGTGAGTGGAAATGGTATTTATATGGATGGCGAGTGGAGATGTGGTTGAGTACAAAGCTTGGTGGGTCTACAGGTGACAATGGGCCAGGTATTTATAGCCGTAGGACTCTAACCTATAAATATCTGGCATCAACGCACGAGTCAAGAACCCAATCCTATGAGTATAGCAATTTAGTACGGGGGGTACTCCCCACCGTCGCCCAAGAAAGCCCAAGCACATTAATTGGCTTCCCCAAAGTTGCTTGTATCTGCTGGATGTAGTTTGGTAAGTAAACCAGTTTTCCGGGAGGAAGGGAGAACGGGAAAATGATTGTCCGAGTGGTAGGAGATATAGCCCTTGTAAAACACCATAAGTCCGGATAGCATGGGTTTCCCTTTGCCAAGTCTTTTAGGTACATGTAACCAGGGCTTCCACTTAACTGCGAATTAGACCTGGTTCAGGACAGGTCGCCTCCTTGTTCTTGGCGACGCACAGGTAGGTGATAATGATATCACCATTCATGTGCATTAACGCCGCCTTTTAGCACTGGTATGCATTGTTAATGTGGCCGTTTTCGAGACTGTTGGACACCATATCGGTTGAAATAGTGGGACTATTTACACTATAATTGTTGCTAGGTCCTGCGGTTGATATAAATCAACATCCACTATAATCTTCCCCTGCACTGACACCCCTACCCTAGTGCATTCCAGTGAGCGAATAGGTATTAAATTCCTGATTATGTGGGTTGCCGCCAGTCAGGATTGTAAAAAATGTACCCGGTGAATGAGGCGCAACACCCGCAATATTCGGATACCTGGGCATTCTTCACCTATTTACTACTTCCTCCCTATATATTCAGTCAAAAGCTAGATTGGACCACTCCCAGTAGGCAACACAGAATACTCTATAAATAGTTCACCCGAAGAGGGATAAGGGGGTGGGGAGGGGAGTATTTGAAAGCTGCGAGCTGCTACAAGTTTAGCGGTTTCCGGCGTATCTCTTAATGTATTGATTTAAATATACTCTTTTATTCCATGTTGGCTAAATACTGAGCTGGTGGGCTGGAGGTGGATGGATGGGGCATATAGTAATAGGCAGCCTCGCCAATACGGTTTTAATATAGTGGACTGTGGGTGCTAATAAGCCACTATTGAACTCCAGGAAAAGGTCGGCGCTGGTGCTGTTGACTGAAGAATAGCTAATATAACTTGATTATCAAAAGAGGCATTCAAGAATTTGCCCAAAACGCCCAGTGATGGTGAAATCAACTTAATAAGTTACTTGACAGCATACCACGGATGGCAGATTGGTTTTCAAGGATACAGACTATAACTAATGGTCAGGGAAACTACGAGAGTGGATAGGCTGGGAGCCGCCCGGCTAAACTATGTTTTGGTATCGCTGTCCATTTGGGTAAGTGAATAAAACGTAGTCGATTCTGTTAATAAATTTACCGCCCAACCACAGTATATTATCCAGCGTTAACCCAAATATGATATATATTACAAAATAGATTATGTAAATTGATTAGTCAAAAGCCGGTTCGAGAGTATCCTACGCTAGGCCCATCCCTTTTGTTTTTAGTAAAAAACGGGGCCATTCATCCTCGAAACCCTTATTGCACCCGTATATTCTTTAGGGACTGCCCATATTTCAATACTAAGCCGATTTCAAAATAATGGACCGCTTTAGTAGTCACGTAGTATAAACAGTCTAGGACGTTCCTTGAGGTGGCAAAGATGGATCCGGCGAAGCAATTGCATGTGCATTCATTAATGTTGGTGTGGCGACTAGCGAGACTATTCCCCGCCATGGGACTTTGCAGTTCATAAAACAATGACGAATATAAGCCCCTAAACTATGACCACTATACCCTTAAGTTCTATATTCACTATTCAAGAACCATTTTATCTAGCCTGCTTTTCTAGCCACTTAACCGAAACTGACTATTTACTGACGCGCAACGTGTTCTCTATCTAGAGCAATGCTATAGCGATACATAGCTGGGATTCCATCTATGTGGGTACAACACAGTACAATAAATGGGGCAATTCCTTTGTTCAAAACCCCCTGTTGCACAAATTACTTGGGGGTGAGAGGTGGTCATTTTAACCAGACAAGCGCTTGCCGTAGAACTGACTAGCGAATGCAAACATATACCCCTAATAAAAGTCTCAACCAAAGCTATTTGAAAGATTAACCGATGGCGATTCACAATTAATATTTTAGAATATTCACTTATCGTTACCTTCAAATTACAATTCATAGACTCCTGACGATAAAATCCGCTGCGAAACTTGAAAGCAACGAGTGGGAACTAGTGAAGTTTCTGATTCTCCACGCGCGTACTTTATCGTTAGCGTATGTTGAACCCCTTCCAAGAATCCGGGAAGGTCCATCTTTTCTTTACATGCTTATGATTTCTGGAGTAACTGGCTTTCTAATTGAGGGTGTGAACATGGGAGGTAATATTCGCAATTTTTGCTGATCAAGGTCGACCCTACCCCATAAATACCCTTAGGTTCGCTCCGTAATCAGCCAAGCGTTTCCATTACTTTTATTTTTCACTCTGAACTGATTCATTTAATATTACACTTCATTATTTGTCATCACCTTCCCCGACTCTACTATCGCTGGACTACCCTATTTTATATTGCCTAAATTGCTGTCGTTCACTATTCTTGCAACAATACCGCGCCATGTCAGAAGGCACAAATCCGCAATACACTACATGCGAGACAGTCTACTATTTTAGCCTGCCCACCTATATGACAGTCACTTGGTGGATAGATAATATACAACTATATGGTAAGAACTGTATGACTTAATATAAATGATAGTTACGTTTTCCACTTAGAAAACCAAATACACCTCTATACGTGAGTATCTAATCCGTGACTTCTATGTGTGTGAGCTTATTGAAACTTAGATATAATAGAATTGAACTACGCCACGTGCTTGGGAGAACATGCCGAAATATCCTGTTGCGGAATAGACGAAGAAACGGGGTTCATTAATGTTGAATTCTTCTACTTCGACAAAGGTGGCTCGTGTCGTGTACTCCTGAATAAATTACACGTGGCCCACATATGGATCAAAGCCGTTAAGAGAGTATTTTTACATGAATTTTTAGACAGCGGAACTATTAGGAAATCTCCTCTTCACCAATTAAAATTACCCAGGATCTGACAGGCCGAAAGCTATCAACATAGCACAACATTTATATCTGACGCTATCTGGTACAGAGAACTGTTTAACGTCCGGTTGGGCCAATCCACTAAGTTAAGGTCTATTTTTATTATAGGCACTTCGCTAAGTCGCCAACGGCTCGGCACAGCCTATTTCGACCCTTCAACTTTAATGAGAAAAAAATTATTGCTGACCCGCTTCCATCCAAATTAGTTTAAAAGCAATTGTACGGCACGTTTATTTCATATTGGTTAAGTTATAGTAAAATACAATTTGTGAGAATTGGCAAAGGAAATAGGACCAGCAGTTTACTAAGATATTAAAGAACCATTGTTTCATTTGGCACAAGCCGATACAACTTAGACGGGCTTCCTATTAGAATAATGACCAAATGACGCCAAGGACTGTTGATATATGTAGATTTAACTACCCAATTAATTGTCCCCACTTTCTTTTTCTTCAAAACCCCGTACAATATGACTGGTACCTAATTACCGAGGAAAAAGGGGGTTTAGTCCCAAGACTTAGTCCCCATTGAGACATGCCAAATCAAGAAAGTTGGCGGGATATAGCGAATTTAGGAACCCGCCTGTTTTAAGCACCTACTTATGGGCCACAGCATATACCCTAAGATTTAGTCTTCGTGTTGAGAGTAGCTATATAAATTTTTATTCAGTTGTCTATATATATATATATCCTCTTAATTTTAAAGATGCCAAAGATTTACACCGAGGCACGATTTTCTTGGGATATTAAAACAATATAAATCCGCGGCCTGGCAGCCCGACTGGAATGGTGGACCACTTATCAATCTAAAATAACTTAACAAGTGGGACAATAAGGGGGGGAATGGAATTCTAAAGAGTATAAACACCCTTGGGTCCTCGGGGTGGTCGCTCAGTCGCTTTTATGACTCATGGACCCAGATGTCTAGGGCCGGAAATACTTTGACATATCGCCTACCCCCTTTCATCAATGCCTGCTGGTGACTTTAAAACCATATTAACATCCAGGAACACACTAGGAATACCAAAACCGGCTGACTCGTCTAAAATCTGCCTATCCAGTGCCTCTCGGAAATAAAAGTTCTCGGGGAATCTCAGTAACTCCGCACCACCGGTGGTTTTGTACCGGGGCAAATAGCCTTGGGAAATCTGGTTGAGTTTTCTGTCCATGGCATACGCCGCGCTGTGGAAACCGAGTTGGTATACATAGGGGCGGTAAAGGGAGATGAGGTAGTAATCTATATCAGTGGGTGGGCTAGAGGCCCACTCGTTTAGGTCTTCGAAGCCCAGACAAAGCTTCCAAATACCCATAACGTTAATAAAGACATCCATGGGCTTTCCGAGGGATTGGGCAATGCCCAGTAACTGATCCACCGATTGAACATCTCCGTAGGCCATTAAAGCCCGTGCTATGGTTTGGTAAAGCTGGGTGGTGGCCAGCTCGGTATTAAAGCGGTGGGCCGTGGGGTCGGTGATAGAGGGGGTTTGGGAATCAAGTGGCTTGCTCCAATCTTGAGATAGAAAGGCGCGGGTCAGATGGACGGCTGTAGTGGTAAATCCCTGCATAATGGCGAATTCGAGGAAATGGGTCTTGGAGAATACAGTTTTCGTTACCGCTGTTTGCATAGGTACTCTTTCTGACTCGACGTATACGAAGGTGGTCCCATTATACTGGTAGGGAATGGTCTCGCCAACCAATCGAAGGAGAATAGCCGGGCGTTCGGGGTGTCTCAAAATGGTCTCCAAAAGTACGTCTTTATATCTGCTACCTAACCTAAATTGAATCATATTGGTCAGAAGTTGGTGCGCCTGGGTGATAAATTAAATAAATAAAGAATGCAAGGTGCCATCATATAATTGAAACGGAAGGTTAGGTTTCTTGGACCGATTACTTGTAATAAAAATGCGATGAAATTTATAAGAGGGAAAGGCCGGGTCATTCAATTACACTGGCTAAGTTGAGGATATGGGAATGATTAACAAAGGGAGTGCGTGTCCGGAGGATTGCTAAGTATCTTACCAGATTGGGTGTAAGCTTATTACAGCGTAGAATGAGCTCCTGGGTGATTTCCTTGCTATACCACTCTAAAAAGTTTTCATCGCTCCTGTATTTCAATAAATATCTGTGTTGGTATCTTTCGCAGATATTTTTCGTGAAATCGGGATGTGTTTGCCAGGCTTGAATATCTTTATGGGCCTGTAAGATCCATTCATCGACGTTTGTAATTCTACTCTTCACCGCGACAAATTGTTCTTCCTTGAGTAGCGGGGGAGTTGGACTTGCTACGCTGAGGCAAAGTCGGCCGGTTAGTAGAGCTAGACTGAATAGTTTAAACATATTTAGGTTAGAAGGACAGTTAAATATAATCACTAGTAAAGATACTGTTGGGATGATTTGAATCCTAAGATGGAGCGGGCCGAAAGGTGGGAGAGTAATGAATGATACTTATATTAGCTATAATACAATTTAAAGGGATTCGCCACTATATTTTGGGATTCACTGGCAAGGACGATACTATCTGCACCATACCCAACGCCCACCAATTATTAATGCTAAAAAAATGCAGGGAGGGGAGAGTACAACGAACATGGTACGTATTGGTTCAGTGGTGTTACACAATCATTATGTGCTGGTTGGGCACAGTACGACAATTGCCGGCTCTTCCCTCCCTGCATCTTCCAGAAAAAAAATGTATACCCACACCACTAGCCAAGCCCCCGACACGAAAATGGATCCCAAAAACACCCCTTTGTTGCCTTCTATGAACCTTTAGTTTGACCGCTGATGGTGCGTATAGTAAACCCACTATATAAACCAAGTGATCTCTTTTTAAGAGCCGTGAATTCTCCGACTTTGGTAAAAATGGCTTGGGCGAATGGGTGTAGCACGTATCCGCTCCCGTGGCTGCGGTATGCCACTCCCCCCCCTCCGTAGCCAGGTTTCTGGAGTAAAGTAATTGGCCCAACTGTCCATTCCGCCACCAATCTCCGCCGGTTGACTGTAAGCCCATACCATACCCATCTGGGGCATAACTATAGAGATGTAGTGGGCCTACCCTATACGGCAGTGCAATACAAATACCGATGCCACTCTCTCTCTCTTCTCTGACTCTAATCCCCTCCCAAAGGTTTATTTTAGAATAAGATGTGGGGCATTTACAAGCGATATTTCCCTTCTGCGGTATCACAGACAAAGGTTCTACAAGTGAAAGACCACAGTCGTTCGATGGCCATTTATATCAATGTGAATAATGGAAAAGGGAACGAGGGGGGTTAAGGGGGGTTACACCGACTGGGGAGGCTCCTTATTCGTTAATGCAGCGGGTCTGTTAGGCATAAAATATATTTAAGGCTGGAGCTCACCTTTTGCCGTTCATTATATACTCGACGGGTCAATAGTAGCCGTAGAGTAATACTTTGGGGAGGGGAAAAAGAAAACTAGGTTAAACCATTGAATCAAATGAAGGCAATTGGTTGGAAGCATTTGAGAAATGAATTGGACACATGTGGCCCACACTAGGGTACTACGGGTGCATGGTGGTGGGGTTAGAGTTGGTCGGTTTTAACAGAAGCATTGGACTAAGCAACGCCGCGCGATGCAACTGGCGCCCATCCCCGTATATTTACAAATGGCCGTAAAATTTTGGATCCGGTGATACTGACATTCGTCCGAATGCAGATTTTTGTGCACTGGCTTTAGGTAAGCAATACCTTTAAACACCCCAATTGGCTACTGGATGATTTCGGGATGTATAGGAAGAAACCCCTTGCTTCTTGTGTTCGCGGATGTTGTTGCTGAACGTCAGCCGACTTCCATGTAGGCTAAGTACAGCTTCCCGTTGGGATTTAATTTCCTCTAGATTAGCCCTCATCCCTAAGGTCCTTGGGGTAATATTTTATTATGAGTGTAGGTATTAGGGCGGCCTAGGCATTTAAAGGGGACGTTGCCGGTGTAACCCGTGGCATGGGAAATATTAATCACCACCCCCCTTGGCGCCTGACAGGACCCGGAAGCCGAAATAGAGAGACTAAGCTGACAGTGGCCCATTATGAAAACCGCCGTAGCGGAGTAAAGTGGAGGCATACTACGGTTGATAAATTGTTAATTAGCTCAGTGGACTATACTCAGACATTTTCATTACATAGGTTGGCCGACGTCAGGATGGTGTATTTGCAGGAGGTACCAATAACTGGGACTCTTACCTGCCTCTTTACCCGCTTATGTTACCATTTCTATTTCTATTGAAACCACGGTTGGTGGTGATAAAACATAAGGTGGCTATATGGCTTTTAGCGTAGCTTATTTCACCTGAGTTCTGTTTCAAGAATGTGGAGATGTAAAGGAGAATCTCACCCCTTAAATCCCTAGATAAAGTGTAACTCGAGTGTTGGAGTGGCCGTTTAACAGAGGCTCAATCACTGGAGTGCATTGCGGAGAGATAGGCTTTGATTTAGGGCAAGAGGGAGTCGCCGCCATGTACGCCGCCGTTTTTCATGCCAGTGGACGACTGGGTGGGCTTAATCTAAGTTATGGCCAAAGCTGGCGTGTGGGTTGGGCTAGTTCGCTGTCGACTTGAAATACCCCCCGTTCCATGAGCCTGGAGGTTAGGTAGGATATTATGTATGACTTCAGAAATATTTAAATCCCTGAGTAGCCCGCTCCTCTATATTCCCATATCACTGCCGACCCGCACTAGTTTGTCCGTTTTAGCATTACCCCTTGAATCAGTGCTTGAATTTTGACCTGTTTTGGTATCAGTCGCACCCTACGAAACTACATTTCCAAGGCCACGGAGCGGGTTTACACCCCGCCCACTGCCCCTTAATTACACAGCTCCTATTGGTCCCTGAATCTTGCACCAGCCAACCCAAAGACCCTCTTCTTTAACTATTGCTACCGGTTATTTTCCAAGGGACGGTACTAAAGGGCACTCTGTTCCTGAATTGATTGCGGACCCCTGCGCTCTCTCTCTCTGTGTGAGTGTAAGTCACCCTCAGGTACGCACGGGGCAATGTGGGCGAGGGTAATTGTAACCCTCTCCACCGCCCATCTTCATGTATTAAGCTTATAAACCACCTCAGTGCTGCGCAAGTCACAAGGGTGTGCCCCCTCCTCCTTATCCCTACCCTTAGCTGTGGGGGATATGCTGCCCACTTGACCTGGGTTGATCCTATCCCAGTGTATGACTATCACCCTTAGCAGTCCATAACATCGACTCTCCGCTCGAAGACCTTCCGCCAGCTCTATCTTCATTTATCCAACTCCCGCTCTAATTCCTATGTCCGTTCAATATTCCTCTGCCCAATACTCATCTCGACTCCCGCTACTTTGTATTATTTAGTATACTATCCTAACTAGCCGCACTATTCATAGTCAACATCTCCACTCCGCCTGACCAGTTCCAAGCCGCCTCATGAACCGCCTGTGGTACCTACTTCTGTGGGCCTCCGCGGTGCTCCTAGTGGGTATTCAGCATCGGTCAGTCGAGGCCGATCCGCTCGTGGCCCGCTTAATGGAGGACCCAAACACACGGTAAGTCCTAATGCGGGCATTCAGCAACAGCGTACCTATGATGCTATGGGACGACGGGCATCTAGGGCACATTCCCCGTTTCGCTTTTAAAGGAGGCCCCACCGACCCAGAGTTAGCTGGCTCATTTAGTTCCTTGGCAACTAGAGCGCGAACACAGTATACCCCATAATATGCTATACACATAGCTACAATTACCCCCTTAATCGACACTGATGGATTCCACTCTAAATCTACCGATTATCCACTGAATCCTGATCACCACTGTCATCAAAATATAACGCATCTAGTCTATCGACCTTTTTTGAAGAGCAGCACGATCCCTTCTGGAGCTTTATTGATACGCCGGAAGAAGAGCACTGGTTTAACCAGCGGGTCGACCATTTCGGGTTCTACAAGGACACCTTTCCCCAGCTCTACTTTATGAATGACACACATTACAAGCCCGGCGGGCCTGTCTACTGTAAGTAGCAAGCGACTCGCTTTTTACAGACGAGTGGCTGGACATACATAATGGCCCCAGGGTCTACTCTATTATACCTACGATCCCATCCCACCGGCGTTCGACGAACTTACCATCAGTTTATATCCACCATACCATATTTGTTTTATTCACGGAATTAGTGTACTCCCCCGGTGAGAGCTCTAATCGGGTCGCGACTGTAAAGCGCGGCTTCCTACTTACCCTGGCCAAGGAAACCAACGGCCTCGTATTTTCCCTTGAACACCGCTACTACGGCAAGTCCAACCCCGTACCCGATCTTAGCCCCCGTAATATGCGCTACCTCAGCGTAGCCCAGGCCCTAGAGGATACGGCAAATTTCATCTTAACCGCCCCCTTGCCCGCCGCGGTAGCCAGAGCCGGTCCCCGCGATAAACTGCGCTGGATTGTGGTGGGCGGGTCCTACGCCGGTAACCTGGCGGCTTGGATGCGTTTGAAGTACCCCGAACTGGTGTTCGCCGCTTATTCATCGTCTGGTCCGGTCCGGGCGAAATACGACTACTACGAATATGACTTGGCTGTACGTGAACGGTTGCCTTGTCGGGACCAAGTTCAGGCGGCAATCGAGCAAGTGGACGCTGTGCTTGCCTCGGATGATGCCGACCAGATTGCCCTGGCCCAGAACATCTTTGGCCTACAAGCCCTGGACCGCGTGGCCGATTTTGCCGGCGCTCTGGTGGACCAAATCTCCTATCTAGTCCAGTACTACGCCCCGCCGCTCAAGGGTAAAGCGGATACGATTGAGGATTTCTGCCAGTATTTTAGTAACCACACCCAGCCGATCGATGCACTGGCCGCCGCCACCAAGCAGTACATCAGCGCGAACAAGTACAATGTGTTGGAACGGTTCGATACCTACCGCGGGGCCAGCAATTACACCCTGGGCCAGGCCGGCCGGTCGTGGTTCTACCAAACCTGTACCGAATTCGGGTACTGGCAGACGGCCCCCCGGTTTCCGATGCCCAGTCTCCGCTCCAAACTGGTGGATATCGAATATAACGAGGGCCCCTGCCGTGCCTTCTTTGGTTCCCAGGTGCGTACCCCCGTCGATACGGACCGTATCAACTTTGCCTACGGGGCCGATACGCTGGAGGTGAGTCGGGTCTACTTCGTCAATGGCGAATTCGACCCTTGGCGTAAACTGTCCGTTTCCTCGCGCGAAGCGCCCCCGCGGGAGAATACCCCCGACGTGCGCGTCCAGGTGGTCCCCGGGGCTTCCCATTGCTATGACCTCCGTCAGCCGACTCCCGAAACAGACTCCCCCGCGCTGCAGGCCATCCGCTCGGATATTGTTTCCACCTTCCAGCGCTGGCTGGGTGAGCCGACTATACCCTAATTTTGGCATTTATATACTCCGCCTTTCTCCTATTTACTTTTAGCTATCTCTATCACCCTCTCGCTTTTTCTCTACGTATGGACTATTTAACATTGCTTTTTCTGTAGTACCATCTCTCTTTGGATACTATCACTCTTTACCAGAGTGCGAGTATAACCCGGTATGATTTCTAAGGATATCCTATATTCTGTAAATCGATTGTTTGCGTGAATAAATTCGCTGGCGTCTAATTATTTGCCCCCCTAGTAAGCTGGTTTAGGTACGTATGTCCCGGATATCCCTGGATTGCAGCGATACCTAGTGGGCATATAGTTATTTAGAAGTGTCTAATATATTGAACGTATATTTCTGAGTCTGAGTCGCCCCGCTACTCTTACACCGGTGAAACCAGTCCCAGCACCAAATTAGCGCAAGGTTTAACCCCCCCCCCCCACTTTCTCCCAACTCTTACCTCTACTCCCTCGCATATTTATGGTTCACTAATATTACTGGGACCCACTCCACTCAACTTACTGGGCTATCTCACCCACCTTGTTTCTTTGCATTTACTTCCCCCAACTCCTTTTCCTACCTCTCTCCCTCTTCTTCCCCCTCAACCATGTCAATTGTCAAGGTCAGTAGCTTACCCACCGTGGCCCAGCAGCTCAAAAGTCGCGGCGTCCCTTCCCCGGCTCGCGTCTGGGAGGTCGTCTCGGTCTGGCGGGGTGACATCACCCACCTCGAAGTAGACGCCATTGTGAATGCGGCCAAAAACTCGCTCATGGGCGGCGGTGGGGTGGACGGGGCCATTCACGCCGCGGCGGGTCCCGAACTGGTCCAGGCCTGTCGCCAAATCAAGGGGGGTTGCCCGACGGGCGAGGTGCGCATTACCCCGGGCTTCCGCTTGCCGGCTCGGCAGGTGATTCATACCGTCGGCCCGGTGGGTGAGAAACCCAGCTTGCTAAAGAGTTGCTACGAAAAGTGCTTCGCTAGTATGACGATGGTGGACGGCGACTCCCCACGGGGTATTCGTACCATAGCGTTCCCTTGTATTTCAACTGGCGTGTACGGCTATCCGGCCCGGAAGGCCGCGGAATTGGTGATTCCGACCACCAAGGCCTGGCTCGAGCAGGACGATCATTTAGCGCAGGTAAGGTTTGTAGTAATAGGTTGTACGGTCATAGTTATTGCTTAGACTAGCCTCAAGATAATACCAGCTACTAATTCCCATCTCTATGACCCCCCTTTTATCCTTCCTCAAATAATACCACTATATCCAATTTTTACGCAGGTTGATCGGATTATTTTCTGTGTCTTCTCCGAGAGCGACTACAATCTCTACCAGGAAACCATTGCCCAGCATGCCGAATGAGCGGATATCTATCCTACTATGTAATAAAGCCCATATCATTGTCCCAATGTAATCAAGTTAGCTTTACAATCCAAACAAAGTGAAACCGGTGCCATGGGGGATTACGTCATGTATGAATAAGTCTGCTCAATGCGCATAGAAGCTCTTGTGTAGAACCTCTTCGTCGCCTTACGCCAAAACCAACTAGAGGAATGCGGGTTATGCATGTATTCCCTCTTTCCTTTCTAAAACACAAATGCACTGGCCGGTATGCCGTAGGGTCGGATTCGCTTCGAACATAACTCCTCACTACCCTGTTTATTTGCTATTGCCGTTATTACGCTAAACTAAAAACATTGTCCGTTGTCCCTAGCGTACCGTATTCCTTCAAAGCTTGCTCCAGTTCCTCAACCTCCCTATTATCCCAACTAAACCATAATGCGTACTCGGTCGGGTCTGGTCACCAACGCTCCCCAGGTCCAAAAACGCCGCCGTACGCACCCACCAACGGCCACCCCCTCTCCTTCACCCCCACCGTCTAACATACATGAAGTTGACGAGGCCCATCGGCGTAAACGAAACCCCCGGCGGCAACCGTCGTCGACTAATATCTCTCCGGTAACCTCCACCCCCGTCAAACGGAAGCAGCCCGAACGACCATCAGAGGCGCATTATGCAAGTCCGCCTGAATCACCCCCATCCCCTTGGCCGGCGACTGCTCCCATTGAACTCCACTTCTCTCCCTCTGCCTATGCGGAGCCGGATCCCGTTGGCCATAAGCAAGCAAATTCAGGCGCGAGGGATAGGGTCAACAATCAGTCAGATCGATCCCAACATCCGGAAACTAGACAAGGTAATTCACTTGCGTAATTTTATCAAGGACCTAAACCAAATTTAAATGTTTAGTGGCCATAAAAATATATCCGGCTCTACTAAAGTCCTTAGTCAATCCTAGAGCTGAGCATTTTAGTCGTTTATTTACCACTACGTTGACTACCATAATTATACTGCCAAGCATCATGTGAAGCATGGGCACACCTTCCTGATGCTGTTATAGTATAGATATGTTTGTAAATGGACCACATACCATCCACCAATTTTACGTATTCACCCCTTCTGCTGAATGAGGGAGTGGGATTGTGATGCCTGAGAGCCATAAAATACTGGTATTGGCCAATTATCCAATTGGTATAGTGGTCTGGGTGGCTATTAACCGGTAGAGTGGGAACAATTTTTAGAGCTTACAAACACTACTAGCGGCTTTATTTATATATTTTCGATTGATGGAAATTAACCCAGTGTTCACCGGCTCATTCTTATCATCCAACTTAATATTTACACTCCTTGGCCGCTCTTTGGGCACCATCCCCCTATAGATGAACTGGAACTATTGGGACACTTCGACCTTAAATATACCTATGGGCCTTGCATCGGCCTAACCCGACTCCATCGCTGGGATCGTGCCTCTCGATTAGGTCTCCAACCTCCACCTCTTATCCGAGATATCTTAATGGACCATCGCAAACGGGATGACCCCCATTCCTCAATTTATGCGGCTTTTGAGGAAACCATATTCAATGGCCGCCTTTAGGCGTGATGGAAGAAGGGGCACTGTTGCCAAAGATGGATTACAATTACCTCGTGGCTTTTAACCATAATATTAATGAACCAAATTTAAAAAAACATGTTGCAACTGGGTTCGCTAATGAGCGGGATGTTCTTCAAATAGTTGGCCTTATTCTTTTTGATTGACTTGAAAAAGAGGCCCTCAGATGATAAAATTGCATGTAGATCTTGTTCAGGGGCAAGAAATATAAGCTAGGTGAGCTAATAGGGTAGAGCTGGGGGGATATTGACCGAAGTTCAAACGCTTAATTACAAGAAACTTATATATTTTTAGAGACCAACTACATTGTATTTGAATGCTATGATGCTGCAGAGTAGAAAACACTCTATATATACATCAAAATACAAATACAATACTCCCCTTCACGAATACGAGAGGGCTGGATTATATAGATGGGGGGAAGAGCTGCCAGTCGATCTATCGCCTACTAATATATGCTTACATTGGCTAATTTGCACGCAACCCTCTTGAACATAAGCTACACACTGCCCCTCGACCATCAAAACTGAGGTGAGCAACTCTTGCTTAAGACAACTGTGTGATATTCAACTCAGCTGTACACGGTATCCAATGTTATATATTATATGGCATATAGTAAAATAGTCAAGATATTGAGTTCTAGTCTAAAATGTCTGCTGTCGCAAATGTGTGTTTCACCATATGGCCAGCCTGAGCCTACCACATGCCATCACAAACAGTCTAATACTATGTTTGCGGCCCTTTTCAGTGTCTAAGCTGTACAATCTCGCTTCAATTGCCCTTGTTTTAGTATTTAGTCGTCGAGGGGACTTGCGGATAATTGCAAATAATCGGTCAGGGCCCATGCTTATAGTCGAAAATAATCGGTCACTCAGATCTCTATTAATTTAATTTCCGTACAATAAATGATCTAATTTTAGTGACCCTAGGGAAGCAGTCGGTTTGAACAAGAATCGACGTGTTCGCATAGACAAATCCACAACTAGATCACTTCAACCATATTCCCATTTACACGTGTAATTGTAAGCCAAACCTATCAAGCATAGCCAGCGAAGGATGGACCAGAATATTGAATAATCACCAACCTGGATGTTTAAAAGGAGAAGATGGCAGCAGGAAGGGGGGGGTAGTAAGAAAAAACTTTTATATAAACCAACTGTGGTTGGGTTACCCCGTCACACACAGGGCCTACTAACTAAAGGGTGAATAAATAGGGCAAGAAGGCCCTGTGAAAATAAAGCCATAAGGGAAATACCACAGGCGGTTGAGGCTCGGAGCC